>JAXIVJ010005709.1:0-47500 GCA_036785665.1 Chirona hameri
GTGCGAAACGCCAAATGTAACACCAGACGCGCTGAACGACTACTACGTTTCGGTCGGGCCGACCACCGCGGCTAGCGTCCCCGCACCGGCCGCGCCCGTTCCGACGTGGCTGCCGCGCATCAGCACTAGCGCATTCAAAGTTCAGCCCATTAATTTCGACTCGCTATGCGCAACGCTCGTGTCCATGAAACCATCAAGCTCTGTCGGCAACGACGGGATCAGCGTCACAATGCTCCAGACCTTTTTCTTTGGGCTGGTACACCCTCTGCTGGATGTGGTGAATACCAGCCTCGTAACCGGAATTGTCCCGGCACCCTGGAAGCACGCACTAGTGACGCCTATCTCCAAGGGGAAGGCCCCGAATAACCCAGCAGATACCCGCCCTATTTCGATTTTGCCAGCTATTATGAAGCTCGTGGAGAAAGTCGTACAAAATCAACTCACCGGATATCTCGAAACAAACAAACTTCTCTCTTCAGCACAGCACGGCTATCGCAAAAAGCACTCAACCGAAACGGCGCTCCACGTCATTCAGACAAGGTGCTTCACGCCATGGACAAAGGCCAAATTTCACTTCTGGTCCTACAGGATTTATCGAAATGCTTTGACGTTGTGCCACATCAGAAACTTTTGGACAAACTATCCCTGTATGGAGTCGACACCGACTGGTTTACAAACTACCTGACCGGCCACACACAGCAGGTTCAAATACGTGGGGCGGATGGCAAAAACATCAGATCGCGAACAAAGCCAAACACGATCGGCGTCTACCAAGGCGGCGCTCTTAGCTGCATCTTATACATGATATTTGCCAATGACATGAGCCAGTGTGTGCCTGACGACGTCACGGTCGTGCAATTCGCCGATGATACACAGGTCCTGATCAGCGGGCGAAAGCAGGACCTGCAGCAGCTTACCGCCCGAATGGAAGCTGCGCTCGGCTCACTGTACCAGTGGTTCTGTCACAACGGTGTGAAACTGAACGGAAAGAAGACCCAGATGTTAGTCCTGGGTACACCAGCCATGCTGAGAGACTTACCACCGGTGACACTGAGTTTCTGCGGGACTGTGATTCCCGACTCGAGACAGGTCACAAATCTAGGCCTCACAATCGACCGACATCTCAACTATCATAGCCATATAGACACCATGACCAACAAGTGCACGGGCATGCTCATCGCCTTGAGCCACGCGCGACACGTGATCCCGAACTCGTCTTTGAAAAACATAGTCCAGGCACTGGTATTGTCAATAGTGCGTTACTGCATAGCTGTGTACGGCTCGTGTGGCGCAGTTCAGCTGCACCGCGTCCAGAAAATCATCAACTTCTGTGCTAGAGTCGTGACCGGCCGACGGAAGTACGATCACATAACAGACGCCATCCGACAACTCGGTTGGCTTACTGCGAAACAGTTGGTAGATTACCACACTGTGAGCTCTGTGCAGATGGCCATTGTAACCGGACAACCAGAGTGCATCAGCGACAGCATTTGGCCGCGGGCAAACGAGCAACATACGCATGTCACCAGACGAGCTGACCGGTTCACAATGCCGCGAATGCGCACAGAGACGGGGAAAAGACGACTGTGCAGCAGAGGAGTGACCACACTGAACAAACTAGGGATAGACCCAAGCGCAGCGGCGTTCCGGACCAACATAAAGCGCACGATATTGGACGGATAGAGGCGAAATGATGTCTGTGCAAACGACTGAACTGTGATGTTGTACGTGTACCTGAGTTTATGCCCTTGTTTTTTTAACAGAAATGACGTGCATCTTTTAAAAGCCATGTCCATCGTGGATGAGTTGCGAAAATACATCAATCAATCATCAATCAATCAATCAATCAATCAATCAATCAATCAAACTGATCGACCTTCCGCCGCGTCCATTCACAGCTCGTTGCATTTCGGCTATGCTTTTCCGGTTGTATACGCCCACACTAGCGTGGTTTTCCACGTGCTTCGTCGTTAATTTATGGTTGGATGAGCCATATATTCTTGTCTTACAAATTGTCAGATCTGTTTTATTGCGTCCTGCAGTCTTGCATATAATCATCATATGCATTGTGTAGTGGCTGCTATTGGAAGTTCATAAGGATGGTAGCCGTACGGTCGGGTTCCGACGTCGCTTATTCGTGTATTTTATACCGCGGCCGCCTAGTGCCGTTTCATATTACGGCTATCTACCAGGTGCCCTTCGTGTCAGCTAACTTGTCAGTACTCTATGCTGTGCCCACCTGGCCCGGTATTATACCCAGCGGGCGGTCGTCCCGACTGCACTGGGTATGTGACCTTCCGCCCTGCAGACAGCTCCCCCCCCCCCCTCCCGACCGATCGTCTCCCCCCGCCCCGGCGCGACACCGTGTTGGTGGCAACCGGCGGGTCGTAATTTCCAGTGACGGTTCCGCCTGGCGTACGAGCAGCGGTGAATTTTCCCGTTCATTTGCCTGAAGTGCGCCGTGCCGCCCCTCTTGAGATTGCCGTCTTGCTGCTGCTTCCTGCCGCCGCGCCGTCATGTGGCAACCCTCAGGGTAACAGTGTACCGGTAACGTGCTGTTGGGTCATCGGTCGCGGCGTTCCCCTGACGTGTGTTATGGGGATAGCTTCATTCACGGGGGGGGGGGGGGGGGGGGGTAGGGGAGGGAGAGGGAGGGGGGGGGGGGCATTGGTCACGCCCGACACAGCTGTCACCTCGGGAACCTTACAGAGCTTACCGTATGTCGAGCCTTTAGTTCCCGGTCGGCGCCTCATAGTATTGCATTACGGTCTGCTCCTCAAATGAACATTGGAACAGCTCCGCTGGTCTGCGTCGCAACTGACGAACATTGAACAGCTCCACTGGTATGTGCCTCAACTGACGAACATTGAACAGCTCCGCTGGTCTGTGCCTCAACTGACGAACATTGAACAGCTCCGCTGGTCTGCGTCGCAACTGACGAACATTGCAACAGCTCCGCTGGTCTGCGTCGCAACTGACGAACATTGAACAGCTCCACTGGTATGTGCCTCAACTGACGAACATTGAACAGCTCCGCTGGTCTGTGCCTCAACTGACGAACATTGAACAGCTCCGCTGGTCTGTGCCTCAACTGACGAACATTGAACAGCTCCGCTGGTCTGTGTCGCAACTGACGAACATTGAACAGCTCCGCTGGTCTGTGCCTCAACTGACGAACATTGAACAGCTCCGCTGGTCTGTGCCTCAACTGACGAACATTGAACAGCTCCGCTGGTCTGTTCCTCAATGACGAACATTGAACAGCTCCGCTGGTCTGTGCCTCAACTGACGAACATTGAACAGCTCCGCTGGTCTGTTCCTCAACTGACGAACATTGAACAGCTCCGCTGGTCTGTTCCTCAAATGACGACTGTCTGATCTGTACTCAGGAGACCAATGCCTGGTCCATGTCTCAACTGACCACTGCAGTGTCTGAGGTGTACCGGGTATGGCCTCCGTCTGACCTGTACCCCGTCTGACCTCCGTCTGACCTCCGTCGGACCTCCGTCTGACCTGTACCCCGTATGACCTCCGTCTGCCCTGTACCCCGTATGACCTCCGTCTGACCTGTACCCCGTATGACCTCCGTCTGACCTGTACCCCGTCTGACCTCCGTCTGACCTGTACCCCGTATGACCTCCGTCTGCCCTGTACCCCGTATGACCTCCGTCTGACCTGTACCCCGTATGACCTCCGTCTGACCTGTACCCCGTCTGACCTCCGTCTGACCTGTACCCCGTATGACCTCCGTCTGCCCTGTACCCCGTATGACCTCCGTCTGACCTGTACCCCGTATGACCTCCATCTGCCCTGTACCCCGTCTGACCTTCGTATGACCTCCGTCTGACCTCCGCCTGACCTGTACCCCGTATGACCTCCGTCTGACCTGTGCCCGTATGACCGCCGTATGACCTCCGTCTGACCTATACCCCTTATGACCTCCGTCTGCCCTGTACTCCGTCTGACCTCCGTCTGACCTCCGTCTGACCTGTACCCCGTATGACCTCCGTCTGACCTGTACCCCGTATGACCTCCGTCTGACCTGTACCCCGTCTGACCTCCGTCTGACCTGTACCCCGTCTGACCTCCGTCTGACCTGTACCCCGTATGGCCTCCGTCTGACCTGTACCCCGTATGGCCTCCGTCTGACCTGTACTCCGTATGACCTCCGGCTGACCTGTACCCCGTATGACCTCCGTCTGCCCTGTACCCCGTCTGACATCCGTCTGACCTCCGTCTGACCTCCGTCTGACCTCAGTATGACCTCAGTATGACCTCAGTATGACCTCCGTTTGACCCGTACCTGGTATGGCCTCCGTCTGACCTCCGTATGACCTCCGTCTGCCCTGTACCCCGTCTGACCTCCGTCTGACCTGTACCCCGTATGACCTCCGTCTGACCTGTGCCCCGTATGACCTCCGTCTGACCTGTACCCCGTATGACCTCCGTCTGCCCTGTACCCCGTATGACCTCCGTCTGCCCTGTACCCCGTATGACCTCCGTCTGACCTGTACCCCGTATGACCTCCGTCTGCCCTGTACCCCGTTGACCTCCGTCTGACCTGTACCCCGTATGACCTCCGTATGACCGCCGTATGACCTCCGTCTGACCTGTACCCCGTATGACCTCCGCCTGACCTGTACTCCGTCTGACCTCCGTCTGACCTGTACTCCGTATGACCTCCGTCTGCCCTGTACCCCGTATGACCTGTGCCCGCATGACCGCCGTATGACCTCCGTCTGACCTGTACCCCGTATGACCTCCGTATGACCGCCGTATGACCTCCGTATGACCTGTGCCCCGTATGACCGCCGTATGACCTGTACCCCGTATGACCTCCGCCTGACCTGTACTCCGTCTGACCTCCGTCTGACCTGTGCCCGTATGACCTCCGTCTGACTGCCGTCTGACCTGTGCCCGTATGACCTCCGTCTGACTGCCGTCTGACCTGTGCCCCGTCTGACCTCCGTCTGACCTGTACCCCGTATGACCTCCGTCTGACCTGTACCCCGTCTGACCTCCGTCTGACCTGTACCCCGTATGACCTCCGTCTGCCCTGTACCCCGTCTGACCTCCGTCTGACCTGTACCCCGTATGACCTCCGTCTGACCTGTACCCCGCCTGACCTCCGTCTGACCTGTACCCCGTATGACCTCCGTCTGACCTGTACTCCGTATGGCATCCGTCTGACCTGTGCCCCGTCTGACCTCCGTATGACCTCCGTATGACCTCCGTCTGACCTGTACCCCGTATGACCTCCGTCTGACCTGTACCCCGTATGGCCTCCGTATGACCTCCGTCTGACCTGTACCCCGTCTGACCTCCGTCTGACCTGTACCCCGTTTGACCATCTGACCTGTACTCCGTATGGCCTCCGTCTGACCTGTGCCCCGTCTGACCTCCGTATGACCTCCGTATGACCTCCGTATGACCTCCGTCTGACCTGTACCCCGTATGACCTCCGTCTGACCTGTACCCCGTATGACCTCCGTCTGACTTGTACCCCGTATGACCTCCGTCTGACCTCCGTATGACCTGTACCCCGTATGACCTCCGTCTGACCTCCGTCTGACCTGTACCCCGTATGGCCTCCGTATGACCTCCGCCTGACCTGTACTCCGTATGACCTCCGTCTGACCTGTACCCCGTATGACCTCCGTCTGACCTCCGTCTGACCTGTACCCCGTATGACCTCCGTCTGACCTCCGTCTGACCTGTACCCCGTATGGCCTCCGTATGACCTCCGCCTGACCTGTACTCCGTATGACCTCCGTCTGACCTGTACCCCGTATGACCTCCGTCTGACCTCCGTCTGAACTGTACCCCGTATGACCTCCGTCGGACCTGTACCCCGTATGACCTCCGTCTGACCTCCGTCTGACCTGTACCCCGTATGACCTCCGTCTGACCTGTACCCCGTGTGACCTCCGTCTGACCTGTACCCCGTATGGCCTCCGTATGACCTCCGTCTGACCTGTACTCCGTATGACCTCCGTCTGACCTGTACCCCGTATGACCTCCGTCTGACCTGTACCCCGTATGACCTCCGTCTGACCTCCGTCTGACCTCCGTCTGACCTGTACCCCGTGTGACCTCCGTCTGACCTGTGCTTCTCAGGTGGAGCGGAACGAGGACCACACGGAGATCACGTCCCCTCTGTCGCCGGCCTCCGTCAGCTCCGACAACGGAGCCGCCGAGGTGGTCAACTTCCAACCGCCCGTGCTCAGCATCCACATCAGTACCAAGGTGAGGTCAGGTCAGGTCAGAGATGCGGGATACAGCCGTCACGGGCCGGCGATCAGAGCTGCAGGACACAGCCGCGACAGGCCGGCGATCAGAGCTGCAGGACACAGCCGCGACAGGCCGGCGATCAGAGCTGCAGGATACAGCCGTCACGGGCCGGCGATCAGAGCTGCAGGACACAGCCGCGACAGGCCCGGCGCCGGGCCGGAATGCTGACGCTCAGGCGAGATCACTGACCCACCTGAGTATGGATACGAGGCCAGAGCACGGTGATTACAAAAAGCATACTGGCAAAATAAACGGGAATAAGCGGGCATGTGTCGCTACCCAATCGGCCAGACCAGGGCCGGGTCCTGTGACCCTGGTCCTGTGACCTGTGACCTGTGTACTGTGACTGTGGCCTTCCCGGCCCTGGTCTGGCCGATTGGGTAGCGACACATGCCCGCCTATTCCCGTTTATTTCGCCAGTATCCTTTTTGTAATCACCGTGCTCTGGCCTCGTAATTCATACTCGCTGCTAAAATGGATTATTGACACGCGCGCTAAAGGAAGGAGTAATGGTAACGAGCTGAGGGACCGTGGCCTGCACTAACTATATTAACTATTGTTATATTTATTTATATTTGTTAACTTGTATTTATTAACCCGGCGCTTGACCGGGGGGGGGGGGGGGAATATTACCCCCCCCCCCCCCCCTCTCCTGGCAAATATTCGCGATAACTTAAAAACCGTTAAATATATTAACCTGAGACTTTCAGTACCTTCTTCTACATCAATTCTACGTCGGCTCAGAAAAAATCAAGCTATTTCGTCGATTAAAAAAAATGTATATACACCATTTTGTGACGTCGTCACTTTACGCGAAATTAGCGATAAAATCACCCAAACGTTAAGCAGCTGTACAATGATGACATTTTAAGATGAACTAAAACCAAAAGAACTAAAATGTAGTAAATTGAACGTTCTATCAAACTGCTATCTCGTAATTTAGAAATTTTTGGTTTTTGTTCCCATTTTTATTTTTATTTTGGGGGGAGAATATTGTTGTTTACAAATATAAGAAACCCTAAATATTCGTGTAAGAATGGTGTTCCAGCAATATAATAAAAACAAATGTATAATGAATATCACCTTTTTTGACTGACTTATGGCTCCCTAAGTATGAGTAACTATGACGTCATATTGTGAAATGGCGTGTTTTTCTTCTCTTTTATTGACCAGATAAAGACAAATAAATGTCAGCGCTGTATTTCTGAGACAAAACTGGTCTAGAAACATGCCTTTTGTATTTAGATTTATCAATTTCAAATGTTGACTCATGACGTCATATTGTGAAATTGCGTGTTTTGTCTTGTATTGACCAGATAAATAAATAAATGCCAGCACTGTATTTGAGACAAAACTGGTCTAGAAACATGCCTTTTGTATTTATATTTATCAATTTCAAATTTTGACCATATGTGACCTGAACTTTACCTAAGCTTGACACTAACTTCACTTCAATGAGGTCAGATGGTAAAATGACCATTACTCTCGAATGTTATGTGTAAAATAGCCCACAAAACATGTATTGCATGACTTTCGGAAATTGTCTGCGTATAGCGACCTTTTGTGACCTGATCTTGACCGTTGCCAACTATCTCATTTTAGGTCATGGTATCATGTGTATTGTACCTTTGGGAAGACTTTGGGTGATCATGGTCGCAATCAAAGGCTTTGGATGGAAAGTATGGTCCATAAACTCAAATGCCTCCATTTGTACCTTTGACCCGACGTTGATCTGATATGTGACCTAAATTCGAAAATTTCGAGTATGCCTTAGATGCGTCTCATTGAGAGCTTTCGAGTGCCGCGTTGCGCGTCTCGCTGCGACCATTGGTTGCGGAGATAACAAGGGGGCAATATCCCCCCCCCCCCGATCAATGGTGTTCTGCTGACACCCCGGTCAAGGGCGGGTTAACCCTATTACTATCGGGCTAAACAAAAAATACGAATATTTTGGGGGCATATTCCCCCCCCCCCCGTCTTATCTCGGAAACCGCTGGACCTATTCTCTCCGGGAAAGCGGCATTCGATTCCTTGGAGCATGAACTGAATTCCTATTTTCATAAATATGCAAAATTGTGTCATGGGCGGATACAGGTAGCAAAAATGGGGGAAAACATGAATTTTTAGATTCTTTGCCTTGGGACGTTGTTTGAACGCAATTTATGCATGTTGTTGGATTTCGCCACCTAATTGCATGCTCTAACATATACTCCTTTTTAAAGTTTGGGGAAATTAACCCAATGGCATCCTCAGGCAATTCCCAAGGTGGGATATCTAAAGATGTCACTAATAATATTTGTGCCGCTTTGATTTCCGTTTTAGATGCTTATAATTATGTGTATGCATGAGCACATGAATTATGGCAGTTTTGTATTTGCGCAGTAGCGTGCTCAGGAGGGGAAGAGGAGGGGAATTGAGCCTTGTCTTTTTTATCTGTATCTTTGCTTATTTATATATTGTGCTATGTAGTGTCACGCCATGGGTCCACAATTCCCCCTAATTTCATCCCTGGTACCGCATATGCCCAAAAATGCAATTGTGATCCATGCAGATGATATTGCATGAAATTATCCACTGCAAAATAACGTTCAGGGGCACTAAACACAATGCGTGTGAACGGAGTCAAACACATGCCCCCAAAATCCGTCCCTGGAGTCGCCCTTGTGAAACCAAAAATGTCAACAACAAAATGAAATGTGTGCAAGGAATTGCTAAAACAGGTGACCAAGTTTCAAGTTGATATTTTTTGTTATGTAGTTACACGTCGTGGGTCCACAATTCCCACCTAATTTTATCCCTGGAGCCGCCCATAACATTGGGCCATGCACTTTCGTCCCACCCCTGGAACCGCCTATGCCACAAAATACAATTGTCATCCATGCAGATGATATTACACGAGATAGTCCACCACGAAATAACGTTTTGTGTTACTAAACACAATGAGTGTGTGTGTACACATGTCCAACAAAACCCGTTCCTGGAATCGCCTGTGGGCAACCCAAAAATATATTTAAAAAAAAAACAGATGTGCAAAGAGCAGCTAAGAAGGCTCACTGAGTTCAAAATTATAATCTTTCAGATTTCGGTGGAATACCAGTGACCCAAAATGCCTTCCAAAATACGTCCCTGAAGGCGCCCATGCGCAATCCAAAAAAAATTGAGAGAAAAATAAATAAACGTCTACAAAAAGCGGTAAGGAAAGGTGCTAAAGTCGTAGACTCGTATATATGTACAACGGTTAGAGAATTGGAACTGATTCCCTTTGAAAGCCGAGTCACGCTGAAAACCAAAACATGCCCCCTAGGGTGTAAAAAAAAAACACCTTTTCGTCGGTGCAAGCTTGCCAATTGACACGGCGTTCTTCTTCAGGCCAATAACAAGTATGCCAAATTTAATTTCGATCCTTTGCGTTTTGGTCCCCCCCCCCCGGGCCTCCGTAAGTTGTTGACCCCTACCTAAAAGTCCAAAATCAAAGTCGTACAGACCTCCGCGTGTGCTCATTTGAAAGCGCTTAACGAGTAGAGTATACTTTAATTCAATCGAGATGCTCTAAATTTAAGTTTGCGTTCAATGAGACATAAACAGAGCCCAAAAGCAAGCCTTCAATAGAGCAGTCTATTGAAGGCTTGCCTTTGGGCTCTGTTTATGTCTCATATAACGCAAACTTGAATTTAGGGCATTTCGACTGATTTAAAGTTTACTCTACTCGACAAGAGCTTTCAAATGAGCACACGCGGAGGTTTGTACGACGACTTCGATTTGTGACCTTTTAGGTAGGGGTCAACAACTTACGGAGGCTCGGGGGAACCAAAACTCAAAGGATCGAAATGAAATTTGGCAAGCTTGTTATTGGCCTAAAGAAGAACGCCGTTTCAATTGGCAAGCTTGCACCGACGAAAAGGTGTTTTGGGGGACACCCTAATGCCCCCCCCCCTTACCACCCCAAAGCACTCCTGGAGCCGCCCCTGGTGAGCAGATTTTTTTAAAAAAATGACAAAATGGTCCCAATGAATATTTAGGAAAAGTAAAAAAGTTTGATGGCCGTATCTTTACTCGTTTAGGGACAGGAGCGGAAAAATCTTAATGGGATCGTTTTTTAGCCCACCCCCCACCCCACCCCACCCCACCCCACCCCACCCCACCCCACCCCACCCCACCCCACCCCGCCCCACCCCACCCCACCCCACCCCGCCCCGCCCCACCCCACCCCACCCCACCCCACCCCACCCCACCCCACCCCACCCCGCCCCACCCCACCCCACCCCACCCCACCCCACCCCACCCCGCCCCACCCCACCCCACCCCACCCCACCCCACCCCACCCGCTGACACTAATAGGGTTAAACGACCGACCGACCGACCGACCGACCGACCGACCGACCGACCGACCGACCGACCGACCGACCGACCGACCGACCGACCGACTGACCCTCGGCTCGTGTGAGCACTAATCGGCGCAGTGCGTGCACAGACGGGGCTTTACCGACCGACCGTCCAGACGTGAAAACATTGATGGAAGCTAGTCACACAATCGCTAAAGCTTGTAAATTAATTCATTACTAAGGTTTTCACAACACACGGCAAGTATATGTCTAGTGAAACTTTCCGATGATCGCAGTTGCGAGGACTTCCGGTTGCTAACTATCTTCTGTGTAATGTTTGCATGACGCGAGCTCAAGTTTCCGCAGTTATGCAGCAGGTTGTCGTCGATTGTTGTCTTCACGTGCGATCGGGACTCGGGACTTAGCAAGGCTTAGAGCCTGAAGAACTGGCCCACTCTTGCCGAGCTCTGATCATATAATTAACTTGCGCACTCTCCGTCGGAGAGGTCTCCGACAAATGTCACTTGGTGGCGCTGACGACCGACTCCGGCAGGCTGTTCCAGACGTCTACTACTCGGACGCTGAACGCACTTCTTCTGACTCGACACTGCCTTAGGCTTGTCTAGTTGCCATGGGTGTCCTCGCGTCTGAGTCGTCCTCGCTGGGGTGAAGAAGCTCTCTGGGTCTAGGTCTACCTCCCCCTGGATGATCTGGAAGACCATGATCATCTGGCCTCTTGTCCTCCTGAAGTACAGCGAGGGAGCTTCAGAAGATGGAGTCGGTCTGGATACGACAGGTGTCGGATGGGTGCGATCATCTGGGTGGCGCGCCTCTACGCGTTCAAGCTGCCTCTGATCGGCCCAGTTGAACGGGCTCCACGCTAGGTTGCCGAACTCAAGATGAGGACGCACCAGCGACTTGTAGAGCTGCGACAAGGTATCCTGGTCCAGTTTCTCGAACGACCTCCGAATCACTGCCAGGATCTGCGCCCCTTAGCCGCTGCTGAAGCCGCCTGCTTACGGAACTTGAGCTCAGCATCTATGTGGACTCCCAGATCGCGTTGCTCCGCAGTGTTCTCCAGCGTGACGTCCCTCATCGTGTACGTGTGCTGACTGTTCCGGGGGCCGGCGTGCAGCACCCTACACTCCCCCTCGTTAAAGGTGAGCTGCCAGCGGTCGGCTCACTCCACCGTGGCGTCGATGTCCGCCTGGATCGCCCTGGCGCCGTCGTCGGTCGATGACTTGCCGTACAACTTCGTGTCGTCGGCAAACATCTTCACTGTACCGGCCAGCACGTCTGGCAAGTCGTTTATAAAGGCGACAAAGAGCACCGGGCCGAGGACGGAGCCTTGTGGTACCCCGCTGGTGACGTCCGCCCAGGACGACTGGCCGTCACCGACCCCCACCCGCTGTCTCCGTCCGGTCAGGCATACTGTGATCCAGCGCAGCACACGCCCTCCGATCCCGTACGCTGCCAACTTGCACAAGAGGCGCTGGTGCGGCACGGAATCGAACGTCTTCCTGTAATCAAGGTATACAGCGTCGACAGGCTCACCGGCTTCCACTGAGGCACTCCAGAACTCAAGCACCTCCAGCAGCTGCGAACTGCCGGACCGATTGGCTCTGAAGCCATGCTGGTGCTGGGAGAGATGACCAAACTGCTTCATGTGGTCCATCAATGCATCGCGGATGAACGCCTCGAGGACCTTGCAGGGTACGGACGTGAGACTGATAGGTCGGTAGTTGCCGGGTAGCTGCCTATCGCCCTTCTTAAAGATAGGGGTGATGGAGGCTTTTTTTCATTCGTTTGGCAGCGTTCCAGAGTCCAGAGATTTATGGAATAGCACTGCCATGGGCGCCGCCAACGACCCAGCCAGCTCGACCAGCAGTCGCGGATGGATGCCGTCCGGTCCCGGTGAACTGGTCACTCGCAAGTTGGCCAGCTTCGCCTCCACTGCTGGTGCTGTGATGTCGATGTTGTCCAGAAGGGTCCGAAATGCTGAAAATTAATTTCAAACCACCTGTGACTTCATGCAACTGCTGTTTGTCAACAAATGTTTGCCAATGCTGGCAGCTGAAGTCTTGTCTTTGCTAATGAGATAAAAAATGTCCTTCCTATCGAAGACACAACGAAACGAAACTCATGCTATCATCACCATTCTATACTTTGTGCTGTAATATGTGAATTGTACACTGTCCCTTGTCATTTCCTTCTCTGTTTCAACCTGTCTGTTGAGCAGCGCAGCGCCCAGCTGGCAGCAGCGCGCCACAGACGTGCCATTGTTCTCTATCCGCCTATACACACTCATAACGACGGGCTCTGAAAAGCCACGGGTTTACCGTGGATGTTCCTGAATACAGTCTACAAGTCTGCCACTCTGACTCAGGTGCGCTGCTCCAGGGGGAAATGGTGCAGGCTGTGCCGATTGTGCGTATGTCGTATGTCAGTATGCCGGTAGGACTGAACACTTGTGTGTGTGTTTTTGCGGTTCGTGTCAACTAGCAACTCATGTGTGTACTTGTATTGTATGGCTCTGAAGGCACAGGTGTGTGACATGTTGAGGAAATGCTAACGTCATGCAGTGTCAACAACTCTTCCGTGTGTTCCGCTCTGTGCCAGGGCCAGGGCGACACGTGCTCTAGCTCTCGTGTTCCACGTGGCCCGATCCACACCTCGCTTATGTGGAACATTATTCGCAGAATAGACTCGCGGAAAATGTTAGAAGGAAATGAGTAAAGCCGGAACACGATGCCGTTCATTCGGCTAACAAATGCACTTCCCTTGTCATTTCCTTTTCAAGCTCAAGTTAAGATTATCATCAAGTCAAGTCAAGTCATCAAGCTCAGTCAAGATTGTATGGTTCTGTTCTTTAGGCAAATGCACGGAAAGTAATGAGAGACTCAATACTTCCGCCCCTGTAGCTCAGTGGGAAAACGCTGGACTTCTGACCTATCCCGGTAGTGGCAGCCCGGGTTCGAGTCGCTTCGGCGCTCGCTATTTGCTCCTGACTGGGATGGCCTGCGGCCGGTGGCAACGGTCGCACTCAAGGTCAGGTGACGTCAGTGAGCGGAGCGGACCGTGTCCAGGTATGTCGGGCACGTAAAACTTTCGTCTCTAAATTATGCCTGCCAACAGGAATTGCGTGATCGGGTGGTGAGGTCAGGACCTGCACAACAAGCTCTGCTTAGCGCGGGTCCTGACCTCGGAAATCCATCCATACAAAACATTCGGACTAAATTTTCAAAAAAAGTTAGGTATGTCGGTAAATAGTTGAAGTGTTTGGTGTCTCATCAGGGTACGTCTGTTACAGGACCCTCTGGAGGTGACGGTGACCAGGACGTGTCTGGACGTGCTGACGGAACTGCAGGAGTCTCTGGCCAACGCCCTGGAGCTGACGGCGCCCGTGGCCGACGAGACGGACGCCCACTTTCTGATCCGTAACCATCTGGACCAGCAGGCGGTGGTCTACACCAACGGACAGTACACGGTCAGTGCAGTGGTGTGGTCGGTGGTGACTTACCGCCCCGCTAAGTCTGAAAATGCTAAAGTCACGTTCCGTTGTAAGCCTCAAGTTTCTCTAGTTTGCTGGAGCCGAAGTGGCGCCCGTGTCCGGGACCCCTGGCGACGTCCTAGCCTGCCTGACGTAGCAGCGTTGGGTGTCCGTCCGATGATCGCATCATTTGACCGCCGTGCTGTGCGTGTGTCTGGCTGTGCAGGTTCACGGCTCGGATGTGGAGGAGGTGGTGCTGGACCAGGGAGCCGAGGTGCCGCTGATGGCGCGCGAGTTGGCCTCGGTACAGCGCTCCGGCTCCTCCGGCTCAGCCGACAACAGGACCGTCCGGGTCAAGGTCAGTCAGCTGAGACAGCAGGACCGTCCGGGTCAAGGTCAGTCAGCTGGGACAGCAGCACCATCCGGGTCAAGGTCAGTCAGCTGAGACAGCAGGACCGTCTGGGTCAAGGTCAGTCAGCTGAGACAGCAGGACCGTCCGGGTCAAGGTCAGTCATCTGAGACAATATGACCGTCCGGGTCAAGGTCAGTCAGCTGAGACAATAGGATCGTCCGGGTCAAGGTCAGTCAGCTGAGACAGCAGGACCGTCCGGGTCAAGGTCAGTCAGCTGAGACAGCAGGACCGTCCGGGTCAAGGTCAGTCAGCTGAGACAACAGGACCGTCCGGGTCAAGGTCAGTCAGCTGAGACAATATGACCGTCCGGGTCAAGGTCAGTCAGCTGGGACAGCATGACCGTAGGGGTCAAGGTCAGTCCACGGCGGGTACCCTTCCAGGCTGGGAAGATCGATGACAGCTTGTTACTCGCTATGTGAAATTTTTTTGATTTGCTATGAAGGGCAGCGCACAGAAGGTATATTTGGCTATTAGGCGGGTCCTAGGACCGGCGGACAGTTTTGGTAAATGTTTTAGTATATGAGACCTTGCTTGGTCTGTCCGGCTGTCGTGTCAGCACCGAGCCTGTTATGGCGCCCTGCTAAGTCTGACTTCATTAACTGGGATATCTGGAGCGCTGTGGAGGGCTGGTGATCTGAGTACGACGGTGTATATTGAGGCGTCAGGCGGTCCCTCTGTGTGACGGACTCCCTGCAGTGCTGGCCGGCAGTGTGTGGGTGTGTTGACCGCCGCGTCACCCCGGTCTGTGATCTGTCTGTCCGCCGGCGGCAGGTGCCCTCGTTGGACTGGACGGTGTGTTGACCGCCGCGTCACCCCATGTTCCCCGGTCTGTGACCTGGCTGTCCGCCGGCGGCAGGTGCCCTCGTTGGACTGGACGGTGTGTTGACCGCCGCGTCACACCATGTTCCCCGGTCTGTGACCTGGCTGTCCGCCGGCGGCAGGTGCCCTCATTGGACTGGACGGTGTGTTGACCGCCGCGTCACACCATGCTCCCCGGTCTGTGACCTGGCTGTCGGCCGGCGGCAGGTGCTCTCGTTGGACTGGACGGTGTGTTGACCGCCGCGTCACCCCCTGTTCCCCGGTCTGTGACCTGGCTGTCCGCCGGCGGCAGGTGCCCTCGTTGGACTGGACGGGCGACATCCCGGTGACTCGCGCAGAGAGCCGCTTCTTCCGCCTGCAGCAGCGGCGCGGCGACAGCAGCGACTCGCGCGGCCTGCTGGCAGACATCCGCGCTCACTTCGACTCCAAGATCGTCACCATCCGCAGCTGCGTCCAGGTGGGGTGGGTCGGCTGATGGGCAGAGGACTGGGGAGGACTGGCGGTCTTTGCTGCCGCTCTGATCCGGGTCCTGTTAGAGTGGAGCGCTGTGTGAGGGGCTTCGAGAGGGCCGGGCATCTGCTCTCTTTCTCGGGTGCTGGCCCGGTGTAGCCGAGCGCTGTGTGTGCTCATCAGCTCTCTTTCTCTGGCGCTGGCCCGTTGCAGCCGAGCGCTGTGTGTGGCTAGTAGTGATGTCATTTTCCAAAAAAATCCTGACCGATTCCAAACCGATACCGAATGGAAGGCATTTCGGTTGACCGAATACCGACCGATTTTGGTTGAAGCCAAAAATGAACAAAATTTGACCGATTTGCAAATTTTATACTTATTTATGTATATAACACACTGTAAAAATGTTTTGTTTAACATCATAAAACACACATGTACAGTTTCCAAAAAGACAGTATAATTGTGAAAAAGGAAATAAAATACATTTACCAGGCAAAGTAGTTACGGATGCTGCAAGCACGACCGAAAGCATATTGAAAACAGGATAGAAAAATGTGACCTCAGTCATTTAACCCTCGCCCTACGGGGGGTCCTAAAACGACCCCCCCCCCCCCTGAGGTTTTTCTTGCATAACTTTGTTAAAATACGGCGCATCTTGCTGAAATTTCAGTAGCTAAGTATACAACAATTATACGTACGCTGTAAAAATTGCATTGAAATTGGTTGAAAAATTTGGGAAATACTGATGTTTTGATGACGGCATGTTGGTGGAAAAACGATAAATGTTTGACAAATCGTAGAAAACAGAGTTTTGAAGCAAATTGCAAACTCAATTAAGCAAATATATAAAATTTCATTTTTTTTTTAAAACGGCACTCGGATTTTCGAAATTTTTGGTTTTTGACCCCTAAAATGAACAAAAACTGATTTTTTGGGGGGAAAATCACCACAAAATCAAAATTTTCAAAGATGTTAAAACGGAATATATGTGAGAGAACTGAGTATGGACAATACTCAAACAAAATTTCAAAGAAATATCTTTATTTTTGACTGAGTGATGGCTCACTAAGCATAAGAAATTCATGAAGTCATTTTTTTAATAACTTTTTTTGACTTTTTTTTACCAGATACGAATAAACCGCCTCTGGCAAAATCGCTGTTCTGGACGTGGTCGATCGAGGTCATTCACTTGACTTGGAAGGTCACTCGTTGACCCGAAACCTAAAAATTGCATACCGTTAGATTCCGAACATGACAGGCAACATGTTGGTTCTTACCGCGTTGATCTATGTTGCTTGTTTTGGAAGTTAACAGGGGTGGGGTATTTTTAGGACCCCCCCCCCGTAGGGCAAAGGTGGAAAAAAGCTCCCATAGGGTGAGGTTTAATATTAATTAGCAGCATAATACATATTACATAACTATATAAATAAGATGAAATACATTTTATCTGTCCAAAGTTGGAGGGGCATACTAGTTACTGGTTTGTGCTTGCTACTTAAGATGGTAGACACAACTTATTTTTTAAGGACCTTACTTCCTCTTATGAAAAATGTGTTCCTCTTCCTCACTTCAATCTTGATATAATAATGATGTGTTCTATTTAGTATTTACATTAATTGATTTAATTTGGAGCAAATTTGCTTGATATAATGTGAAAAGGTGTGACAAAAGGGTGAATTGTTTAAGATTAGGCTGACCGAAAAGTGTCCAAAAATTGATAGGCCTGACCGACCGATTACCAAATCGGTCACAACATTTTTTCGGTTACCAAAATTTCGGTATCCGATTGACACCACTAGTGGCTAGTGAGGCTGCGTTCCTCCTGCAGTCGTGTCTGGCGGCGCCAGCATCCCCCTACCCGTAAATGATAGCGGCTGACGGCGGTCTGGCACAGGTGGAGAACCACCAGACGGTGCCGGTCAAGGTGTACTACATGAACAGCGGCGGTAACGAGCTGCAGTGTGTCGGAGTGGCTGAGCCGCGCGGACTGCTGGCGCTGCCCTTCTCCGCCGTCTACTCCAACACCGCCGAGCTCTTCTTCGGCGTCGAGGGGTGAGGGAACCGGCACAGATGGTGGGAACTGGCCCAGCGGTCAGTGCTCAAGGAGATGGAAAATGTGGAGGGCTGAGCTGCTGGGCCGGGAAGACGTGATGCAGTGTGGAGTTACTAGGATGAATCGAAACATTGACGGTGATAATTGCAATAGTATAAGCTTCGCGCTACGGGAGATGATAGATTATAAGGCTGGTGCTGACGATCCCACTGTATCGTGGCTATTGGCGTGCCCGCTCCTTTGAATGAACATGCACCGCTGGATCGCTGTGTGTTTGGTTCTGTTTGTATGTTTGTACCGCTGTCGATACATCTGTACACCCTCCGTCGGCAGCTCCACGGCGGTGTCTGTTACCGTGTGTCGTTCTCTGTCGACAGGTACACGGTGTCGGTACAGCCGTTCGTGTGGCGAGAGCTGCAGAACTCTCCTGAGGTGACACGCACGCTCAAGTGTGAGAGCAAGAAGGGCCTGGCCGGCCATCCGTTCTGTATGATGGTAAGTACCCCGTGTGCCGGGCGTCTCTGCAGCCAGCCGGGGCCGGTGGGGTGACGAGGGACCAGGGCACGGTCAGCTGGACAGAGGGTAGGGTGACGTGAGACCAGTGCACGGTCAGCTGGACAGAGGGTGGGGGGACCAGTGCACGGTCAGATGGACAGAGGGTGGGGTGACGGGGGACCAGGGCACGGTCAGCTGGACAGAAGGTGGGGGACCAGGGCACGGTCAGCTGGACAGAGGGTGGGGTGACGGGGGACCAGGGCACGGTCAGCTGGACAGAGGGTGGGGTAACGGGGGACCAGGGCACGGTCAGCTGGACAGAGGGTGGGGTGACGGGGGACCAGGGCACGGTCAGCTGGACAGAGGGTGGGGTGACGTGGGACCAGGGCACGGTCAGCTGGACAGAGGGTGGGGTGATAGGAGACCAGGGCACGGTCAGCTGGACAGAGGGTGGGGTAACGGGGGACCAGGGCACGGTCAGCTGGACAGAGGGTGGGGTGATGGGGGACCAGGGCACGGTCAGCTGGACAGAGGGTGGGGGACCAGGGCACGGTCAGCTGGACAGAGGGTGGGGTGACGGGGGACCAGGGCACGGTCAGCTGGACAGAGGGTGGGGTGACGTGGGACCAGGGCACGGTCAGCTGGACAGAGGGTGGGGTGATAGGAGACCAGGGCACGGTCAGCTGGACAGAGGGTGGGGTGATGGGGGACCAGGGCACGGTCAGCTGGACAGAGGGTGGGGGACCAGGGCACGGCCAGCTGGACAGAGGGCGGGGTGATGGGAGACCAGGGCACGGTCAGCTGGACAGAGGGTGGGGTAACGGGGGACCAGGGCACGGTCAGCTGGACAGAGGGTGGGGTGACGGGGGACCAGGGCACGGTCAGCTGGACAGAGGGTGGGGTGACGTGGGACCAGGGCACGGTCAGCTGGACAGAGGGCGGGGTGATGGGAGACCAGGGCACGGTCAGCTGGACAGAGGGTGGGGTGACGGGGGACCAGGGCACGGTCAGCTGGACAGAGGGTGGGGGGACGGGGGACGGGGGACCAGGGCACGGTCAGCTGGACAGAGGGTGGGGTGACGGGGGACCAGGGCACGGTCAGCTGGACAGAGGGCGGGGTGATGGGAGACCAGGGCACGGTCAGCTGGACAGAGGGTGGGGTAACGGGGGACCAGGGCACGGTCAGCTGGACAGAGGGTGGGGTGATAGGAGACCAGGGCACGGTCAGCTGGACAGAGGGTGGGGTAACGGGGGACCAGGGCACGGTCAGCTGGACAGAGGGTGGGGTGATAGGAGACCAGGGCACGGTCAGCTGGACAGAGGGTGGGGTAACGGGGGACCAGGGCACGGTCAGCTGGACAGAGGGTGGGGTGATGGGAGACCAGGGCACGGTCAGCTGGACAGAGGGTGGGGTGACGGGGGACCAGGGCACGGTCATCTGGACAGAGGGTGGGGGACCAGGGCACGGTCAGCTGGACAGAGGGTGGGGTAACGGGGGACCAGGGCACGGCCAGCTGGACAGAGGGTGGGGTGACGGGGACCAGGGCACGGTCAGCTGGACAGAGGGTGGGGGGACGGGGGACCAGGGCACGGTCAGCTGGACAGAGGGTGGGGTGATGGGAGACCAGGGCACGGTCAGCTGGACAGAGGGTGGGGGACCAGGGCACGGTCAGCTGGACAGAGGGTGGGGTGACGTGGGACCAGGGCACGGTCAGCTGGACAGAGGGTGGGGTGATAGGAGACCAGGGCACGGTCAGCTGGACAGAGGGTGGGGTAACGGGGGACCAGGGCACGGTCAGCTGGACAGAGGGTGGGGGACCAGGGCACGGTCAGCTGGACAGAGGGTGGGGGACCAGGGCACGGTCAGCTGGACAGAGGGTGGGGTGACGTGGGACCAGGGCACGGTCAGCTGGACAGAGGGTGGGGTGATAGGAGACCAGGGCACGGTCAGCTGGACAGAGGGTGGGGTAACGGGGGACCAGGGCACGGTCAGCTGGACAGAGGGTGGGGTGATGGGGGACCAGGGCACGGTCAGCTGGACAGAGGGTGGGGGACCAGGGCACGGTCAGCTGGACAGAGGGTGGGGTGATGGGAGACCAGGGCACGGTCAGCTGGACAGAGGGTGGGGTAACGGGGGACCAGGGCACGGTCAGCTAGACAGAGGGTGGGGTGATGGGAGACCAGAGCACGGCCAGCTGGACAGAGGGTGGGGTGATGGGAGACCAGGGCACGGTCAGCTGGACAGAGGGTGGGGTAACGGGGGACCAGGGCACGGTCAGCTAGACAGAGGGTGGGGTGATGGGAGACCAGGGCACGGCCAGCTGGGCAGAGGGTGGGGTGATGGGAGACCAGGGCACGGTCAGCTGGACAGAGGGTGGGGTGACGTGGGACCAGGGCACGGTCAGCTGGACAGAGGGTGGGGGACCAGGGCACCGTCAGCTAGACAGAGGGTGGGGTGACGTGAGACCAGGGCACGGTCAGCTGGACAGAGGGTGGGGTGACGTGGGACCAGGGCACGGTCAGCTGGACAGAGGGTGGGGGGACGGGGGACCAGGGCACGGCCAGCTGGACAGAGGGTGGGGTGACGGGGACCAGGGCACGGTCAGCTGGACAGAGGGTGGGGGGACGGGGGACCAGGGCACGGTCAGCTGGACAGAGGGTGGGGTGACGTGGGACCAGGGCACGGTCAGCTGGACAGAGGGTGGGGTGATGGGAGACCAGGGCACGGTCAGCTGGACAGAGGGTGGGGTAACGGGGGACCAGGGCACGGCCAGCTGGACAGAGGGTGGGGTGACGGGGACCAGGGCACGGTCAGCTGGACAGAGGGTGGGGGACCAGGGCACGGTCAGCTGGACAGAGGGTGGGGTGACGAGGGACCAGGGCACGGTCAGCTGGGAAGACCGAGTAACTGAATACCGGGAGCGGGCCGGGCCAGCTGAGCGGCTGCGGGTCTATCGTCACCTGCTGTCACCTCCGTGGCCGGCTGTTGGCGCAGCACCCCGTGGCCGGTGTCTGTGTCGCGGTCTGTGACTGGTGCGCCTGTATCTGTCACCTCCGTGGCCGGCTATCGGCGCAGCACCCCGTGGCCGGTGTCTGTGTCGCGGTCTGTGACCGGTGCTGTCACCTCCGTGGCCGGCTATTGACGCAGCACCCCGTGGCCGGTGTCTGTCGCGGTCTGTGACTGGTGCGCCTGTATCTGTCACCTCCGTGGCCGGCTGTTGGCGCAGCACCCCGTGGCCGGTGTCTGTGTCGCGGTATGTGACCGATGCGCCTGTATCTGTCACTCTGCCGCCAGTGTCACGGTGAGATGAAGCCGGTGTTTTTCGAGTCGTCGCGCGCCAAGACGCTGTCGTCCCGCTCGTACCGGATCCACCTGCGGCCGCCGGCGGTGCTCAGCAACCTGCTGCCGGTGGAGCTAACCTACCTGCGGCCGGGCGACCTGGAGCCGGTCATCCTGCCGCCCGGCGGCTCCTGCCAGATGTCCACCGCGCAGGCCGGCGAGCGGGTCACTCTGCAGGTTAGTCAGACGGCTCTGTACAGCTGTGTACCGCTCTGCACCGCTCTGTACCGCTCTGTCTGTGTCTGTCTGTGTCTGTGTCTGTGTCTGTGTCTGTGTCTGTGTCTGTATGTGTCTGTATGTGTCTGTATGTGTCTGTCTGTGTCTGCCTGTGTCTGTCTGTGTATGTCTGTGTCTGTCTGTGTCTGTCTGTGTCTGTCTGTGTCTGTCTGTGTATGTCTGTGTCTGTCTGTCTGTCTGTCTCTGTCTGTCTGTCTGTTTGTCTGTCTGTGTTTGTCTGTCTGTGTTTGTCTGTCTGTGTTTGTCTGTCTGTGTTTGTCTGTCTGTGTTTGTCTGTCTGTGTTTGTCTGTCTGTGTTTGTCTGTCTGTGTTTGTCTGTTTGTGTTTGTCTGTCTGTGTTTGTCTGTCTGTGTTTGTATGTCTGTGTTTGTCTGTCTCTGTTTGTCTGTCTGTGTTTGTCTGTCTGTGTTTGTCTGTCTGTGTCTGTCTGTGTTTGTCTGTCTGTGTCTGTCTGTGTCTGTCTGTGTCTGTCTGTGTCTGTCTGTGTCTGTCTGTGTCTGTCTGTGTCTGTCTGTGTCTGTCTGTGTCTGTCTGTGTCTGTCTGTGTCTGTCTGTGTCTGTCTGTGTCTGTCTGTGTCTGTCTGTGTCTGTCTGTGTCTGTCTGTGTCTGTCTGTGTCTGTCTGTGTCTGTCTGTGTCTGTCTGTGTCTGTCTGTGTCTGTCTGTGTCTGTCTGTGTCTGTCTGTGTCTGTCTGTGTCTGTCTGTGTCTGTCTGTGTCTGTCTGTGTCTGTCTGTGTCTGTCTGTGTCTGTCTGTGTCTGTCTGTGTCTGTCTGTGTCTGTCTGTGTCTGTCTGTGTCTGTCTGTGTCTGTCTGTGTCTGTCTGTGTCTGTCTGTGTCTGTCTGTGTCTGTCTGTGTCTGTCTGTGTCTGTCTGTGTCTGTCTGTGTCTGTCTGTGTCTGTCTGTGTCTGTCTGTGTCTGTCTGTGTCTGTCTGTGTCTGTCTGTGTCTGTCTGTGTCTGTCTGTGTCTGTCTGTGTCTGTCTGTGTCTGTCTGTGTCTGTCTGTGTCTGTCTGTGTCTGTCTGTGTCTGTCTGTGTCTGTCTGTGTCTGTCTGTGTCTGTCTGTCTGTGTCTGTGTCTGTGTCTGTGTCTGTGTCTGTTTGTGTCTGTCTGTGTCTGTCTGTGTCTGTCTGTGTCTGTCTGTGTCTGTCTGTGTCTGTCTGTGTGTCTGTGTCTGTCTGTGTCTGTCTGTGTCTGTCTGTGTCTGTCTGTGTCTGTCTGTGTCTGTCTGTGTCTGTCTGTGCGTGTTTCTGTCTGTGCGTGTGTCTGTCTGTGCGTGTGTCTGTCTGTGCGTGTGTCTGTCTGTGCGTGTGTCTGTCTGTGTCTGTCTCTCTGTGTCTGTCTCTGTGTCTGTCTGTCTGTGTCTGTCTGTCTGTGTCTGTCTGTCTGTGTCTGTCTGTCTGTGTCTGTCTGTGTCTGTATCTGTGTCTGTATCTGTGTCTGTATCTGTGTCTGTGTCTGTCTGTGTCTGTCTATGTCTGTCTGTGTCTGTCTGTGTCTGTCTGTGTCTGTCTGTGTCTGTGTCTGTCTGTGTCTGTCTGTGTCTGTCTGTGTCTGTCTGTGTCTGTCTGTGTCTGTCTGTGTCTGTCTGTGTCTGTCTGTGTCTGTCTGTGTCTGTCTGTGTCTGTATGTGTCTGTCTGTGTCTGTCTGTGTCTGTCTGTGTCTGTCTGTGTCTGTCTGTGTCTGTCTGTGTCTGTCTGTGTCTGTCTGTGTCTGTCTGTGTCTGTCTGTGTCTGTCTGTGTCTGTCTGTGTCTGTCTGTGTCTGTCTGTGTCTGTCTGTGTCTGTCTGTGTCTGTCTGTGTCTGTCTGTGTCTGTCTGTGTCTGTCTGTGTCTGTCTGTGTCTGTCTGTGTCTGTCTGTGTCTGTATGTGTCTGTCTGTGTCTGTCTGTGTCTGTCTGTGTCTGACTGTGTCTGTCTGTGTCTGTCTGTGTCTGTCTGTGTCTGTCTGTGTCTGTCTGTGTCTGTCTGTGTCTGTCTGTGTCTGTCTGTGTCTGTCTGTGTCTGTCTGTGTCTGTCTGTGTCTGTCTGTGTCTGTCTGTGTCTGTCTGTGTCTGTCTGTGTCTGTCTGTGTCTGTCTGTGTCTGTCTGTGTCTGTCTGTGTCTGTCTGTGTCTGTCTGTGTCTGTCTGTGTCTGTCTGTGTCTGTCTGTGTCTGTCTGTGTCTTTCTGTGTCTGTCTGTGTCTGTCTGTGTCTGTGTCTGTCTGTGTCTGTGTCTGTATGTGTCTGTCTGTGTCTGTATGTGTCTGTATGTGTCTGTATGTGTCTGTCTGTGTCTGTCTGTGTCTGTGTCTGTGTCTGTGTCTGTGTCTGTGTCTGTGTCTGTGTCTGTGTCTGTGTCTGTGTCTGTGTCTGTGTCTGTCTGTGTCTGTTTGTGTCTGTGTCTGTCTGTGTCTGTCTGTGTCTGTCTGTGTCTGTCTGTGTCTGTGTGTGTCTGTCTGTGTCTGTATCTGTCTGTGTCTGTCTATGTCTGTCTGTGTCTGTCTGTGTCTGTCTGTTTCTGTCTGTGTCTGTGTCTGTGTCTGTGTCTGTGTCTGTGTCTGTGTCTGTCTGTGTCTGTTGGTGTCTGTCTGTGTCTGTCTGTGTCTGTCTGTGTCTGTCTCTGTCTGTGTCTGTCTGTGTCTGTCTGTGTCTGTCTGTGTCTGTCTGTGTCTGTCTGTGTCTGTCTGTGTCTGTCTGTGTCTGTCTGTGTCTGTATGTGTCTGTCTGTGTCTGTCTGTGTCTGTCTGTGTCTGTCTGTGTCTGTGTCTGTGTATGTGTCTGTGTCTGTGTCTGTGTCTGTGTCTGTGTCTGTGTCTGTGTCTGTGTCTGTGTCTGTGTCTGTGTCTGTGTCTGACTTGGGTGTCTCCCGGCAGCTGGCCAGTTACCTGGACCGCCGCTGGGCCTGCAATCACCTGCTGTTGGCGCCGACCGACGGCCAGGACGGCCTCACCGTGTGGAGCTTCATCTCGGGCGACGGTGAACAGCAGGCCGACCTCTCCCTGGGCATGCACACCCGCTGTGTCACCGGATCGCTGCAGATGGCGCTCTACGCACCCTTCTGGATGATCAACCGCACCGGCAAGATGCTCACCTACAAGGTACGGCCGACCGGCGCGCTGCTGCTGTCCTGCTGACTGTGTCGTTGGCGGGGTGGGCTGGACGGCACCGATGGATGGCTGATGGACACTGATGATCGTATGTTGTATGTGTGCGATGTTCGTGTGCTGTGCGTGCGTGCGTGCGTGCGTGCGTGCGTGCGTGCGTGCGTGTGTGTGTGCGTGCGTGTGTGTGTGCGTGCGTGCGTGCGTGCGTGCGTGCGTGCGTGCGTGCGTGCGTGCGCGTGCGTGCGTGCGTGCGTGCGTGCGCGTGCGTGTGTGAATTGTATGTTTGCATCACACCCCAGCTGACAGTTGACTTGTCGGCTCTTTGATGACCTCGAGACAGGCTGTTTGTGTGTTTCACAGTTCCATTTCACGTTTGTTCGCCGTTTAGTTTGGAGATGGCCCCGCTCGCGGCCCTGCACAAGGACTGTTTTATGTTGTCTTCCTATGACTATGCCTACACCGTAATTTGAATCGTGCCTGTGTTATGGGAGACTCTAAAGCAGGATGCTGGACATCATTTCGCTCACAGCTTGCCCGCCTGGCATCGAAACCCGGTATCAGTTCCATGTTTTATCATGTGTGAGTCAAAGCTTGACAAGCTAATGCGTCGAATGATTTCCAGCGCCATGGTAAAGTACGGCAAGAAAAGAGGACAGCTGATCAGAAGAATTTAAATTCCATGCAGGTAGCCGATGTGATATGCGACTAACCACTCCAATTTTTGCTGTATTATGCTGAAATGAGCTGTTATGCCTGATTCTGAACTCATAGAGCTCGCATGTATTTTGCACGGTAATGTGCATCGATTTTAAAGTTCGAATACTTCCTTCTGTTTCTGGCTTGTAAATTGCCTGGAAACTGAACAAGCCGTAGTGCTTCACCATGCTATACTTTGTCATAGCTTCTCGGGGATAAACTATCTCCCGGGGTCGGCCGGCGGACCCTGAGGTCCTGAGACCCTGAGGCCCTGAGGCCCCTGAGGCCCCTGTCCGGTGCTGACGCTGTGTCTGGGGCGGGGCGGGCTGTCGTCTTTCGTTGCAGCGCTGGGCCTCCACCCTCTCTGTGGTGTCGCTGTTCAGTGGACCGGTGAGAGAGAGAGAGAGAGGCTGTGCCGTGCCGACCCAGTTTACTCACCCCCCCCCCCCCCCCGTAGCCGTGTCGCCTGGCGCCGACCGCCCTCTGTAGCTGTACCTGAGTGGGTGCGTCAGTGTGAGTGTGTGTCTCACCTCTCCTTTGACCGGAGCCGGCAGTAGGGAGAGCCCGCTGCTCGTGTGGCGTCCCCGTGCCATCCCCTGTGACTACAGTGCCCCGCAGATCGGAGGCCTGCAGTTGGGAGAGCCTGCTGTTCGTGTGGCGTCCTCTGTGTCTGGCCGGAGCCGGCAGTAGGGAGAGCCGGCTGTTCGTGTGGCGTCCCCTGTGTCTGGCCGGAGCCGGCAGTAGGGAGCGCCGGCTGTTCGTGTGGCGTCCCCTGTGTCTGGCCGGAGCCGACAGTAGTGAGAGCCCGCTGTTCGTGTGGCGTCCCCCGTGTCTGGCCGGAGCCGGCAGTAGGGAGAGCCTGCTGTTCGTGTGGCGTCCCCGTGTCATCCCCTGTGACTACAGCGCCCCGCAGACCGGGGCCGGCAGTAGGGAGAGCCCGCTGTTCGTGTGGCGTCCCCGTGCCATCCCCTGTGACTACAGCGCCCCGCAGACCGGGGCCGGCAGTAGTGAGAGCCCGCTGTTCGTGTGGCGTCCCCCGTGTCTGGCCGGAGCCGGCAGTAGGGAGAGCCTGCTGTTCGTGTGGCGTCCCCGTGCCATCCCCTGTGACTACAGCGCCCCGCAGACCGGGGCCGGCAGTAGGGAGAGCCCGCTGTTCGTGTGGCGTCCCCCGTGTCTGGCCGGAGCCGGCAGTAGGGAGAGCCCGCTGTTCGTGTGGCGTCCCCGTGCCATCCCCTGTGACTACAGCGCCCCGCAGACCGGGGCCGGCAGTAGGGAGAGCCTGCTGTTCGTGTGGCGTCCCCGTGCCATCCCCTGTGACTACAGCGCCCCGCAGACCGTGGCCGGCAGCTTACTGCACTCGGCTGTGTAGCCGTAGGCTGCCCGTACCTCAGACACAGGCGGGTGTACAGTGTACACAGGTATCGGGTGTACAGTGTACACAGGTACCGGGTGTACAGTGTACACAGGTACTGGGTGTACAGTGTACACATGCATCGGGTGTATAATGTACACAGGTACCAGGTGTACAGTGTAAACATGCATCGGGTGTACAATGTACACAGGTAAGGGTGTACAGAATACACAGGTACTGTGTGTACAGTGTACACAGGTAACGGGTGTACAGTATACACAGGTAAGGGTGTGCAATGTTCACATGTACCAGGTGTACAGTGTAGACAGGTACTGGATGTACATTGTACACATGTACCAGGTGTACATTGTACACATGAGCCGGGTGTACAGTAAACACAGGTACCGGGTGTACAGAGTACACAGGTGCTGGGTGTACAGTGTACACAGGTACCGGTGTACAATGTACACAGGTACCAGGTGTACAGTGTAAACATGCATCGGGTGTACAATGTACACAGGTAGGGGTGTACAGAGTACACAGGTACTGCGTGTACAGTGTACACAGGTACTGGGTATACAGTGTACACAGGTACTGGGTGTACAGTGTACACATGCATCGGGTGTACAATGTACACAGGTACCAGGTGTACATTGTACAGAGGTACTGGGTGTACAGTGTACACAGGTACCAGGTGTACAGTGTACACAGGTAAGGGTGTACAATGTGCACATGTACCGGGTGTACAATGTACACATGTACCAGGTGTACAGTGTACGCATGTACCGGGTGTACAGTGTACACAGGTACTGGATGTACATTGTACACAGGTATCAGGTGTACATTGTACACAGGTGCCGGGTGTACAGTATGCACAGGTACCGGGTGTACAGAGTACACAGGTATTGGGTGTACAGTGTACACAGGTACCGGTTGTACAATGTACACAGGTACCAGGTGTACAGTGTACACATGCATCGGGTGTACAATGTACACAGGTAAGGGTGTACAGAGTACACAGGTACTGGGTGTACAGTGTACACAGGTACTGGGTGTACAGTATGCACAGGTACTGGGTGTACAATGTGCACAGGTACCGGGTGTACAATGTACACAGGTACCAGGTGTACAGTATACACAGGTACCGGGTGTACTGTGTACACAGGTACCGGGTGTACAATGTGCACAGGTACCAGGTGTACAGTATACACAGGTACCAGGTGTACAGTATACACAGGTACCAGGTGTACAGTACACACAGGTACCAGGTGTACAGTATACACAGGTGCCGGGTGTACAGGTTACACAGATGCCGGGTGTACAGTTACACAGGTGCCGGGTGTACCGTCACGGTACTAAGACAGTGCCGCGCTGCGTTCCGCTGTGATGCGGTGAGATTTGGTGTGCTGAACCAGGCTGCGCTGTGCTGTGGCCTGAAATTAACTAGTCTGTCCGATACCCAGTCCGCTGGCTGTGTGTGGCTTTGTGACTAGTTTGCTAAATGCCGTAGCAGGGTGGGTGAGACAAGATGGCGGGTTTGCCCGTAAGGTATGTCATTACAAACAGCGACTCTGAGTCGTGGCCGAGGCTGTCTTACGGACCAGAGCGCAGAGTCTTCTGAGGACTGCCGAGTCTTCCACTCGGTCCGAGTGCTCGACTCTCTCCGAGTCCTCGACTCTGTCGACTCGACTGGTGCCGCTCCATCGACTCGACTGGTGCCGCTCCATCGACTCGACACCAGCCAGGAGAGGCCGTCTGGTAGGCGGTGGCCTCGGGTGGACTCGGCCAGCGGTCACCGCTGGTCTGTGAGACTGACTGGGAACAGACTCTGGATCTCTGATGACAGGATCGAGAGGTAGTGTTGACGGGTCGGCCTCAACAATCCAGCATGTCACTGTCGACTGGCGACGGGTGTCACCTCTAATCAGTGCCCTTTAACCTGTGTGACCTATGAGGTCCGAACTGTGGCATGTGTCCTCTTACTCGTGATGTGTATTGTACATTCCGACCAGGTACCGGTACCTGTGCCGTCTGACCCATTCCTTGTGACCTGTGACCTCTGACCTGTCCTCTTACTCACGTCTGACGTCTGACCTGTATTCTTACTCGTGATGTGTATTGTACATTCCGACCAGGCACCGGTACCTGTGCCGTCTGACCCATTCCCTGTGACCTGTGACCTGACCTGTGTCCCGCGGCGGCATGTTACCTGTGGCCTCTGACCTGACCTGTGACCTGACCTGTGTCCCGCGGCGGCCTATTCCTGTGGCTTCTGACCTGACCTCTGACCTGACCTGTGTCCCGCGGCGGCCTGTGGCCTCTGACCTGTGACCTGACCTGTGTCCCGCTGCGGCCTGTGACCTGTGGCCTCTGACCTGACCTGTGACCTGACCTTTGTCCCGCGGCGGCCTGTGACCTGTGACCAGGTGCCCAGCTGGCTGCCGCAGAAGTGGCGGCTGTACCCGGCTCTGCTGTCGGCGCTGCCAAGTAGCGCTGGCCTGTTGCTAGACTTGCTGTGCTGTGGTGCGCCCGCCCGACCCCGGGCCCGGGCCCGGCCGCCAGCGGTACGGTCCCCTGCCCCGCCTGCCCCGGTGTGGTGGCCCCGCCCCCGTCTGCCCCCTCCCGGTCCTACTGACGGACTGCGCGCTGTTTTCAGAATTGCATAGATGAGTTTCACGTAAGTGGTGGCGGTGGCCAGCGGTTGGTGGGAGAGGAGGCTGCCTCTGCTTTGCGTGTACATTTCCGTTGGGCCGGTTTAGCCCGTCGTTTCGGTTCGGTGGAGGTTTGCTGGAGAGCGGAGTTGAGAAGTCGTGCTGTTGCGTTAGGATAGGCGGACGCCGGTTTGATTGGTGTGGTGTTTGATCTAAAGGCTGTTGGTTACATTGGACAATGGGCGAATGATAGGTGTCCCCGCCGCTGCATGATCACCACGCATGTGCTACGGTTATTGTTATTCCTGGTTTTGATACTGGTAACGGACACTCGATTCACACCAAGCGTCGCAGCTTTGATGCACCTCTCGGGTTTGTTACAACATCTGACGCTCGGAAAACTCGGGTTATCCGAGAAGGAGAGGAGCTGAAGGGCCTGTGACTGCTGTGTACAGCGGTGCATTCCTCTTCAAGAATCCGACAGCTGACTCCTGGGTATCGGTTTGGAGTCGGTGTGTGTTAATCTGGTGCGCATGTGAGTTGGCCGGGTGTGATTAGCAGCGCTAATAGCTGAATGTGCAACAACAGAAGTGCGCTGTTTTGAAATAATTGTCCGTCGGATTCGGTGTCGGCGTCTGCGTAACCTACCGGTGAAGCCTCTGGAAAATTTCCCAGATAGTTTACAGTTTGTGGTTTGCTAGCTACTTACCATTGGTCCCTTCTTGTTGATCGATAGGACGTCTGCATTACGTCATAGAACTGACTGAAGCAGATGGTGCTGTCCTATGTATTAATGTTTTGCCGAGTTGTAACTTGGTGTAAACTTCGCAATATGTTTGTCATTAATCGAAGGCATCTTTCTTTCATGGTGTGCTCTTGCCCGAAATCGCCATATTAATGCTGGTAGCATCACTAAACTACAGTAGATGTATTTTGGACTGGTGAATATATGATTTATTGAATTTGGGATGCATGAGACTAGGCGGAAAGGCGTATGTATCTATAACCAAGTACACGTTTGATTCCTTCTGACTAAACTTCAATTAATCAATGCAACTCAAATCGGTGTCAAAAGCATCTGTTTTTATATTGTTCGTGGTCGACATATGTTACTGACTTGATGTAAGCAGTTCCTACTGCTACCGGCCATTACCAGTTGTGCTCTTCACGTCAGTGAGGTGCCGGCCTGTTCTGGACCTGTTCTGGACCTGTTCTGGACCTGTTCTGGACCTGTTCTGGACCTGTTCTGGACCTGTTCTGGACCTGTTCTGGACCTGTTCTGGACCTGTTCTGGACCTGTTCTGGACCTGTTCTGGACCTGTTCTGGACCTGTTCTGGACCTGTTCAGGACCTGTTCTGGACCTGTTCTGGACCTGTCCAGGACCTGTTCTGGACCTGTCCAGGACCTGTTCTGGACCTGTTCTGGACCTGTTCTGGACCTGTTCAGGACCTGTTCTGGACCTGTTCAGGACCTGTTCTGGACCTGTTCTGGACCTGTTCTGGACCTGTTCTGGACCTGTTCTGGACCTGTTCTGGACCTGTTCTGGACCTGTTCTGGACCTGTTCTGGACCTGTTCTGGACCTGTTCTGGACCTGTTCTGGACCTGTTCTGGACCTGTTCTGGACCTGTCCAGGACATGTTCTGGACCTGTTCTGGACCTGTTCTGGACCTGTTCTGGACCTGTTCTGGACCTGTTCTGGACCTGTCCAGGACCTGTTCTGGACCTGTTCTGGTCCTATCCCGGGCCCGGCCCGAGTTCCGAGTCTTCCTTCCCAGTTCCGGTCCTGACTGACCGCCGGTCTCTCGGCTGACGCGTCTGACCTGCCCCGGCAGCAAGTTTACAACTATGCTACGGAATTCGCACCGCCCGCCGATCGTGACGTCGGCTGCGTCGGCGTGAGATGTCGGCGTGAGATGTGCATGGTACTTGGTATGATTGCATGCCATGCGCTCAGTCAACGAAGCGGCGCGGTCGAAGGAGAGGTCTGCAATCTGCAGGGTCGAAAATGTGATGTCCCTTGAAGTGACACCACTAAGGTTATTTCTGTAGTGTCTATCTATATTGAGTGTGCCATAGCCGCACCCGTAGAGACAATGTTGCTATTATAACCGATAAATATTAAGTCAGGTAGTGCTATGCTACATGCTACAGAATCGTAGAAATGGTTGACATCGTACCATCGTGAATCATAAGGGCATTTATGAATAATGGTGACAGGCACCCTGTACGACAAAATGGGCATGGCTGGATACTATCTGAAAAGGCTGCATGGGCGGATCCAGGGGAGGGGGCAAAGGGGCCATGCCCCCAACCGCCTGAAATCGGCGCAAAATTGACACATTCCCTGATATAGAAAACAATCTGATCAACTTTTACTAAGGACAATTGGTTTAAAATCGGCTCTCAATGCATGAGCATACGAAATCCGACGAGTTTTCAGAATTATGTGAGACTTTTGGGGATTGCCTCCCCCCCCCCCCCCCCCAACACCCGTTCTGGATCTGCCTTTGAAAGGCTGCATGGCAAAACACGATATCCAATTTGTGTGTAACAATGCAAAACAGCACGGATGGAGTTCAATAGAGTTGGTGGGCCCATTGCCCCACCATCTTTGTGTTTGTTCCATCAACTTTTGCAAAGTTGAAGATATTCACATGTTAAAAATAGGGTAGTTATTTTCCAGATATGCACCAACCAAGCTGGACAAAGTATTTTCCAGATCTGAAATAGCCATTTTCCTTAACTTTTTTTGGAAAAGCGCCTTCCATCCAAAAATGAAACAGTCCAGCTCACGCTATGCGGGCCTTCTGTTTGCCAATGTGCTACCATTTGAGTGACACACTAGCACCTGGCCGAATTGTTGCGATGCCTTTTGCCACTTGTCAGGCGTATGAAACTGTAAAGTGGAGCTGCCGTGAACTCACAGAACACATTTCAGTTTTCACCACCACTTTGACTCCTCTCGGTTGGTAGCGTTGGTGGCTTTGTGCATGCTATCTACAATATCATTGCTATAATATGCTAGCCAAGTTGCTTACACTATTGACTTCTGAAGCACCGATTTACAGAATACGAGAACCACCTTGCGATGCTAGGGAATGTAATTACTCGGCGTTGCGGAGTGGGTATGACAGACCGTTAATCACAGATGGAATGTTTCCATGTCCACTTCAAAGGGAAGGGCTTCTGCACAAATACAGCGTGCTGCTGCTGTGTATCCGTGCTTCTAAGGGAGGGGCCTCGTCAGATCTGGACTGTGATATGCACTGGACAAAACAGCAGTGAATAATGGCCTTAATCTGTCTGAAAATGTGCTGACACTGACAGGCTAACTGACGTTCCACATGCAAATACTTACCCCGAGTGGATTGAACCGTGCCATAATATGTCTCGGTCGGAATGCTGATGTAACCACCTTACAAATAATTGTCCCCCTACAAAGACGGTGCGGTATTGTTTGACATTAACCCTCGCCCTACGCGGGGGTCCTAAAACAACCCCCCCCCCTGAGGTTTTTCTTGCATAAATGTTTACTCATGCGGCGCATCTTGCTGAAATTTGCAATAGCTGAGTTTACAACAATTATACGTATGTTGTAAAAATTTCGTTGAAATTGGTTGAGAAATTTGGGAAATAATGACGTTTTGATGACGTCATGTTGTTGAAAAAACGATAAATGTTTGAAAAATCGTAGAAAATAGAGCTTTAAAGCAAATTGCAAACGCAATTAAAGGGAAATAATGACCTTTTTCCACAAAAATGGAGTTAGCACTTGAAATCGCCAGACGAGACCAAAATATATTGTAAATTCATCACATTTTGCATGAAAACTTTCCTACCGAAAGATATTTCACGTTAAAGTTGATAAGCGTTCCACACTTTAAACGACCGGTACTTGCAAGTACTTTTGGTCCTCATCAAACTGCGGGCTTTTCCCGTATTGTTTTTTTACGTAATGGAGTGGAAAATATATTGTGCGTTCTGCTTGTTGTGATTATATGCCCGGCGATCTTCTAAAACTAACAGCGATTGGAAAAAGTGGCAATAAAATCGGAAGCTCATCGATGCACATCAACGGCGGCATAGTTAGTGGTTGCGACCCTCAATTTTGGAAAATAAATTCATTTGTTTTCAACATTAGGAGTATTGTATAATTTGTCTGTGGTTGTACACAACACTATGCTTTATATTATCATGAAAAATAATAATTTTTCCCCAAAAAAACTAACAAACAATAACACAAAACTGGCAATTAAATCGGAAGCTCATCGATGCACATCGACGGCGACCTATTTAGCGTCGGCGATTTGTTTACAAAGCATTGTCATGCTTCTCGGCGCACTTAACCATTGTGGCGAGTTGTTGCTAGTAGCGCTTTCGTTTTCCATGGCAACCAGGCGTGAGCCAATGAAAAGCCAGAACGTATTCCCTTTCTGGCTTTTGATTGGCTGACGCCTGGTTGCCATGGAGAACGAAAGCGCTACTAGCGTGTGTCCGAGCAGCGCTCAGTTTGATCGGAAATGTCACAGAGCCTCCAAAAATGCCGCAAAACCATATAACCATATAACCATATAACCATATAACCATATAACCATATAACCATATAACCATATAACCATATAACCATATATATACATATACATATACCTATACCTATACCTATACCTATACCTATACATATACATATATATATATATATATATATATATATATATATATATATATATATATATATATATATATATATATATATATATATATATATATATATATATATATATATATATATATATATATATATATATATATATATATATATATATATATATATATATATATATATATATATACTATATATATATATATATATATATATATATATATATATATATATATATATATATATATATATATATATATATATATATATATATATATATATATATATATATATATATATATATATATATATATATATATATATATATATATATATATATATATATATATATATATATATATATATATATATATATATATATATATATATATATATATATATATATATATATATATATATATATATATATATATATATATATATATATATATATATATATATATATATATATATATATATATATATATATATATATATATATATATATATATATATATATATATATATATATATATGTATGTATGTATATATATATATATATATATATATATATATATATATATATATATATATATATATATATATATATATATATATATATATATATATATATATATATATATATATATATATATATATATATATATATATATATATATATATATATATATATATATATATATATATATATATATATATATATATATATATATATATATATATATATACATATATATATATATATATATATATATATATATATATATATATATATATATATATATATATATATATATATATATATATATATATATATATATATATATATATATATATATATATATATATATATATATATATATATATATATATATATATATATATATATATATATATATATATATATATATATATATATATATATATATATATATATATATATATATATATATATATATATATATATATATATATATATATATATATATATATATATATATATATATATTCTTGTAAACAAGTTCGATTGAATATGACCGCATTTTTGGTTTTCTCACGTTTTTTTGGAGTTTTCTATTTTTCTTATAAGTGCTTTTTCTTCATTGGTTAGATTTAAAATAAGATATCCCATGATTCCTTCTTTCCGTTCCCCACTCTCACATCGATGTTCGCCAAGCCTACGAGTTTGAATCGAAGTGAAATTAACAATAACTGGCGGAACTTTTGTTGAATAATGTGGGATAGCGTTTTTTTAGTCTCAATGTATATAAATAGTCAATAAAAACACAGCCTCATACTATGTAATATATTAATAAAAATGAAACAAAAGAGACGTCAGTTTCAGGCGTAGCCCATCTTCAGGTCTGACATTTACGTCACTTGTTTTTTTTTAACATTATTATAACGTTCGGCAACACTCGAACACATCTTCCTCTTTGAGAAACAATAAATGAAAAAACAAACTATACATAATCGACCTATATAGTATATACACAATGTGCATGTTACATTTTTTCTTCTTCAATTTTTGATGAATTTGGGAATTAGCCTTGCTTTTTTGCACTCTAGGAGAAATATGATGCGTTCTTGCGTGTTTGCGTCTTTTACAGATGTTTTTTTATTCTAATTTATATTAGCGCTGATGATTGGTTAAACTTGTGTTGAATAATGTGGGATAGCGTATAATAATGTTAAAAAACAAGTGTCGTAAATGTCAGACCTCAAGATGGGCTACGACTGAAACTGTCGTCTATTGTGTTTAATTTTTTTATTAATTTATTACATAGTATGAGGCTGTGGTTTTTATTGACTCTATTTATATAACTGGCGGAGCTTGAATCTAAGTAAAATTAACAAAACTGGCAGAGCTCGAATCTAAGTGAAATAAATAGGACTTAGGTTTCTCAGTGCTTGTGCGAGGAACATGTAGACAGATTAGTATGCAAATTGTATGACCTTTCCTAGAAATTAAAATTAAAAAAGTTCCAAATTAGACTTTGTTGATATTTCGATCACAGATCTTCATCAGAATGAATTAGCTAAACAAATTTTTTAGCTAATTCAGTTCGATGAAGATCTGTGATCGAAATATCAATAAAGTCGAATTTGGAACTTTTTCATTTTAATTTCGAGGAAAGGTCATTCAATGTGCATATTAATCTGAAATCAATAGGTCCTATTTATATATCCAATGTCCATCTTGCCATCAGCCAGATGTCCACCAAGCAGCATCCAACGTGTGAATGCCGAGGTTGTGACGGCATCCACAGAGCGTACTGACCAATCAGCGCTCGCAGTGCGAATCCCGTAGCATGATTGTAAACTCGCCCCGGCAGCCTGTCCGTCTGTCCTGTCCCTCATCTGACCCGACCCTGACCTGACCCCGGTCTGACGCGTCTGACCTGACCCGGCAGACGGTCCGTCTGACCTGACCCGGGAGACGGGTCAGGTCCGTCTGACCTGACCCGGCAGACGGTCCGTCTGACTTGACCCCAGTCTGACGCGTCTGACCTGACCCGGGAGACGATTCGTCTGACCTGACCCTGATCTGACGCGTGTGACCTGACCCGGCAGACGGTCTGACCTGACCCGGGAGACGGTCCGTCTGACCTGGCTCCGATCTGACGCGTGTGACCTGACGCGTCTGACCTGACCCGGCAGTCAGATCAGACGTCCCGGCCTGTCCGTCTGACCTGACCCCGGTCTGACGCGTCTGACCTGACCCGGCAGACGGTCCGTCTGACCTGACCCGGGAGACGGTCCGTCTGACCTGGCCCCGGTCTGACGGTCTGTCTGACCTGACCCCGATCTGACGCGTGTGACCTGACCCGGCAGACGGTGGGCGAGGCGTCCAGCTTGATCTACCACCCGGAGACGTTCTCGACCGATCCGGTGCTGTTCTCCTTCAAACCCACCTCATTCTTCTCCAAGAAGAAGGCGTCGGTGCGCGTGGAGGACTCCGAGTGGTCGGACAAGTTCTCACTGGACACCGTCGGCAGCGGCGGCACCGTCACCTGCGCCAGCCACAACTGGGACTACGGGGTGAGAGAGACAGCGCGCCGCCGGCCGTGACCGCCCGTAGAAGCGGCTCGGACAGTGTCTGTTGTTTCGGGCTACTCTTTCACACGCCGCACCAGCTCAATCTTCCTTCTAATGTTGAGTGATGGCCGTTCTGATCTGTCCTGGCCCGTCATACCGTAACTGGTTTCTTTTCCACGCCTACTTCTCATCGCTGTAGTTCTCATCTCATCGCTGTAGTCCTCATCGCTGTAGTCCTCGTCGCTGTAGCCTAACCTAGCCTGCGCTTTGTTTTGGCTCCCATTCCTTTTGCGAATTCAGTCATGAATGCTCGACATTTCCTTGTCCTGTTTGATCCTATGTTTTTCCATCTTGTCCCTCCTGATCCTAACCCCCGCCTCCCGCTCTGCCTCCGCACCTGGGCCCGCTCCGCCAGCCGTCCGGCCCTGGCTCCACCTCGTCTCTGCTGCGGCCGCAGCGCTCCGCCCGGCCGGACCTGCCCCGCTCCGGCTCCGGCGCCTCCTCCGTCAGCCGCGGCTCCTCCGTCTCCGTCAGCCGCGGCTCCACCGTCTCGTTCTGGCGGCGGCCCGGCTCCCGGCGACGCAGGGATCTCACTGTACGATGTCGCAGGGATCTCACTGTACGATGACGCCGGCGGCGGAAAGCCGGCTCTGCTGACCGCCGGGCGCCGACTGTGGCAGGCTGGGGCTCGGCTAGGGCAGGCTGGGGCAGGCTGGGGGTGGGGGCTGGCAGGTGGTCTCAATGTGTACCGCCTGCTGTTAGAGACGACACAGAGACTTCCGAACTCACAGCAAACCCCAGTGAGGTGCATTGTTTACGGAACAACTTTCTCCCGAAACGGACAATGCTGGTAATGGCGCTAGTGGCCGTGCCGTGTTCGGGACAGATGCTGTGTGCTGCCGTTATTCACAGCTCAGTTGAATGTCTGGCTGCTGCTATTGGCCGGTGTGATGACGCTCTGTGTGTATGTGTGCGTGTGTATGTCGGCAGATCAGTGTTCAGATCCAGCTGAGCCGGTCCGGTCTGACGCGTCAGGTTTACTTCCTGCCCAGTGTGGTGGTGGCCAACAACGCACCCTACGACGTGCAGATCCACGAGCCGGCAGCCGAGGAGGACTGGATCACCGTGCCCACCAGTCAGTGCACAGAGTTGTCCCCCTCCCCTACTGCTCACTGCCCCCCTCCCCTGCTGCTCCCTGCCCCCCTCCCCTGCTGCTCCCCTGCTGCTCCCCTGCTGCTCCCCTGCTGCTCCCCTGCCCCTCCCCTGCCCCCTCCCCTGCTGCTCCCCTGCTGCTCCCCTGCTGCTCCCCTGCCGACTCCCCTGCCGACTCCCCTGCCGACTCCCCTGCTGACTCCCCTGCTGCTCCCCTGCTGCTCCCCTGCTGCTCCCCTGCTGCTCCCCTGCTGACTCCCCTGCTGACTCCCCTGCTGCTCCCCTGCTGCTCCCCTGCTGCTCCCCTGCTGCTCCCCTGCTGCTCCCCTGCTGCTCCCCTGCTGCTCCCCTGCTGCTCCCCTGCTGCTCCCCTGCTGCTCCCCTGCTGCTCCCCTGCTGACTCTCCTGCTGCTCCCCTGCTGCTCCCGACACCAGGGTTCAGCCTAGTCAGTCCTGAGACGGTGGTGCGTGTTGGACTCAGTCCATCTGCCCCTCACAGCCGGCGGAATCACTCTGTATTGTTGACTCTCGGTGTAAGCTCCTCGTTCTGAGAGAGTGGTGGTTATTTGTTAAACGCGATTTGTCTTACGATTTATCAAATAAGATTTGTTTCATGAATTGGAACTGATTTACCAAATCAAGCGGGTTTCACGAGTCTGTTGTTAGTGAAGCCCGCTGTATCCGCTGTCCAGAGGTCGGACGTGACGCCTATTCAGCGGTCAGCAGTGACAGAGGTGACCGTTTGTGACGGGGAGGTGACCGTTTCAGACACGTGCTCGCCGTTCTGGCCGCGGGATAAGAGCAAGGAGCTGCGATGCCGCGTGGCCGGTACCACTGAGGAGACCACCTACTTATCATACAAAACCACAAACGACTGTCTGCTCCACCTGAAAAACAAGGTGAGCCCCTCACCTGACGGCCGAATATGCTGTCTGTGTTGTATTGATGGGGAAATACGCCGTTTGCTAGTTTCAAATATGATTGAGGGGAAGGTAGAGATTTGCATGCAGTTTTGACATGGCAAATTCGTTGCAAATTATGCCTATGCAGTAAGTGTCCGAAAACTATCGGTGCAGCATGTTTGGGATGCCGTTATCTCAATAGGACGGCTTGGCGAGCCTTCGGGCTGACTGGGTCCGCCCCACTGTGTGCCTGTCTGCGTATGAGCAGTACGGCGCCATCAGCACCAGCGTCCAGGTGGACGAGGCGTCCACCATCATCACCCTGGACGACTACGTGGCCGGCATGGCCACGGTGCGCATCATCAACCACACGACCTCGGACGACGTGGCCTACCACCAGCGGCCGTTCGAGCAGCGCAGGTGAGCCCCCGTCAAGATCAGCCTCGAGGTCAGCTGGTCTGGGCTGCCTGTTCCAGAGGACAGACAGGGAAGGGATGGGACGGTGGAGTGCTGGTCGGCTGGGAGAAGGCGGAGTGTCCAGCGATGGCAGACACGGGGAAGGAATGGGACGGTGGAGTGCTGGCCGGCTGGGAGAAGGCGGCGGAGTGTCCAGCGATGGCAGACACGGGGAAGGGATGGGACAGTGGAGTGCTGGCCGGCTGGGAGAAGGCTGGGCGGAGTGACCAGCGATGCCAGACACGGGGAAGGAATGGGACGGTGGAGTGCCGGCCGGCTGGGAGAAGGCTGGGCGGAGTGTCCAGCGATGGCAGACACGGGGAAGGAATGGGACGGTGGAGTGCCGGCCGGCTGGGAGAAGGCTGGGCGGAGTGTCCAGCGATGGCAGACACGGGAAGGAATGGGACAGTGGAGTGCCGGCCGGCTGGGAGAAGGCTGGGCGGAGTGTCCAGCGATGGCAGACACGGGGAAGGGATGGGACGGTGGAGTGCCGGCCGGCTGGGAGAAGGCTGGGCGGAGTGTCCAGCGATGGCAGACACGGGGAAGGGATGGGACGGTGGAGTGCCGGCCGGCTGGGAGAAGGCTGGGCGGAGTGTCCAGCGATGGCAGACACGGGGAAGGAATGGGACGGTGGAGTGCCGGCCGGCTGGGAGAAGGCTGGGCGGAGTGTCCAGCGATGGCAGACACGGGGAAGGAATGGGACGGTGGAGTGCCGGCCGGCTGGGAGAAGGCTGGGCGGAGTGTCGAGCGATGCCAGACACGGGGAAGGAATGGGACGGTGGAGTGCCGGCCGGCTGGGAGAAGGCTGGGCGGAGTGTCGAGCGATGCCAGACACGGGGAAGGGATGGGACGGTGGAGTGCTGGTCGGCTGAGAGAAGGCTGGACGGAGTGTCCAGCGATGCCAGACACGGGGAAGGGATGGGACGGTGGAGTGCCGGCCGGCTGGGAGAAGGCTGGGCGGAGTGTCCAGCGATGGCAGACACGGGGAAGGAATGGGACGGTGGAGTGCCGGCCGGCTGGGAGAAGGCTGGGCGGAGTGACCAGCGGACGTGTCCCAGCATGTTCTGTGTACCTGCCCGACTGACCGTACCATGTGACGTCCGATCTCCTGACAAACAGTGAGCATGTCGCTGTGGTGTGAGACGTCCGATCTCCTGACAGACAGTGAGCATGTCGCTGTACCATGTGACGTTCGAGCTCCTGACAGACGGTGAGCATGTCGCTGTGGTGTGTGACGTCCGATCTCCTGACAGACGGTGAGCATGTCGCTGTGGTGTGTGACGTCCGATCTCCTGACAGACAGTGAGCATGTCGCTGTGGTGTGTGACGTCCGATATCCTGACAGACGGTGAGCATGTCGCTGTGGTGTGTGACGTCCGAGCTCCTGACAGACGGTGAGCATGTCGCTGTGGTGTGTGACGTCCGATCTCCTGACAGACGGTGAGCATGTCGCTGTGGTGTGTGACGTCCGAGCTCCTGACAGACGGTGAGCATGTCGCTGTGGTGTGTGACGTCCGATCTCCTGACAGACAGTGAGCATGTCGCTGTACCATGTGACGTCCGAGCTCCTGACAGACGGTGAGCATGTCGCTGTGGTGTGTGACGTCCGATCTCCTGACAGACGGTGAGCATGTCGCTGTGGTGTGTGACGTCCGAGCTCCTGACAGACGGTGAGCATGTCGCTGTGGTGTGTGACGTCCGATCTCCTGACAGACAGTGAGCATGTCGCTGTACCATGTGACGTCCGATCTCCTGACAGACGGTGAGCATGTCGCTGTGGTGTGTGACGTCCGATCTCCTGACAGACGGTGAGCATGTCGCTGTGGTGTGTGACGTCCGATCTCCTGACAGACAGTGAGCATGTCGCTGTACCATGTGACGTCCGATCTCCTGACAGACGGTGAGCATGTCGCTGTGGTGTGTGACGTCCGATCTCCTGACAGACGGTGAGCATGTCGCTGTGGTGTGTGACGTCCGATCTCCTGACAGACGGTGAGCATGTCGCTGTGGTGTGTGACGTCCGATCTCCTGACAGACGGTGAGCATGTCGCTGTGGTGTGTGACGTCCGATCTCCTGACAGACGGTGAGCATGTCGCTGTGGTGTGTGACGTCCGATCTCCTGACAGACGGTGAGCATGTCGCTGTGGTGTGTGACGTCCGATATCCTGACAGACGGTGAGCATGTCGCTGTGGTGTGAGACGTCCGATCTCCTGACAGACAGTGAGCATGTCGCTGTACCATGTGACGTCCGAGCTCCTGACAGACGGTGAGCATGTCGCTGTGGTGTGTGACGTCCGATCTCCTGACAGACGGTGAGCATGTCGCTGTGGTGTGTGACGTCCGATCTCCTGACAGACGGTGAGCATGTCGCTGTGGTGTGTGACGTCCGATCTCCTGACAGACGGTGAGCATGTCGCTGTGGTGTGTGACGTCCGATCTCCTGACAGACGGTGAGCATGTCGCTGTGGTGTGTGACGTCCGATCTCCTGACAGACGGTGAGCATGTCGCTGTGGTGTGTGACGTCCGATATCCTGACAGACGGTGAGCATGTCGCTGTGGTGTGAGACGTCCGATCTCCTGACAGACAGTGAGCATGTCGCTGTACCATGTGACGTCCGAGCTCCTGACAGACGGTGAGCATGTCGCTGTGGTGTGTGACGTCCGATCTCCTGACAGACGGTGAGCATGTCGCTGTGGTGTGTGACGTCCGATCTCCTGACAGACGGTGAGCATGTCGCTGTGGTGTGTGACGTCCGATCTCCTGACAGACGGTGAGCATGTCGCTGTGGTGTGTGACGTCCGATCTCCTGACAGACGGTGAGCATGTCGCTGTGGTGTGTGACGTCCGATCTCCTGACAGACGGTGAGCATGTCGCTGTGGTGTGTGACGTCCGATCTCCTGACAGACGGTGAGCATGTCGCTGTGGTGTGTGACGTCCGATATCCTGACAGACGGTGAGCATGTCGCTGTGGTGTGTGACGTCCGATCTCCTGACAGACAGTGAGCATGTCGCTGTGGTGTGTGACGTCCGATCTCCTGACAGACGGTGAGCATGTCGCTGTACCATGTGACGTCCGATCTCCTGACAGACAGTGAGCATGTCGCTGTACCATGTGACGTCCGATCTCCTGACAGACGGTGAGCATGTCGCTGTGGTGTGTGACGTCCGATCTCCTGACAGACGGTGAGCATGTCGCTGTGGTGTGTGACGTCCGATCTCCTGACAGACGGTGAGCATGTCGCTGTGGTGTGTGACGTCCGATCTCCTGACAGACGGTGAGCATGTCGCTGTGGTGTGTGACGTCCGATCTCCTGACAGACGGTGAGCATGTCGCTGTGGTGTGTGACGTCCGATCTCCTGACAGACGGTGAGCATGTCGCTGTGGTGTGTGACGTCCGATCTCCTGACAGACGGTGAGCATGTCGCTGTACCATGTGACGTCCGAGCTCCTGACAGACGGTGAGCATGTCGCTGTGGTGTGTGACACGACGTCACTAATACTGCGTGGGATGGCTTGTGTGCGGCTCATTAGTCTAATAATTGTATAGCTCCTGCGCTACTACAGCCCGTACCGGTGGTGTGGACTGTGGTGTGTGACGCGTGTGACGCGGTGTGTAACGCGGTATGTGACGCGGTGTGTGACCAGTCGCGGTCCGTCGGTGGACTCGGCCGTGGTGCCGACACGTCTCCGGTCGTCCCTGCGGTCAGCGTCCCTGGAGTCGTATGACTGGGGCGTCCACCAGGCGGGGAAGCTGCTGCATAGCGGCGCGGCGCCGCCCTCCTCCGGCGCGCTGATTCACCAGGAGATACGGCGGGTGGAGCGGGTCCTGCGGCGGAACAAACCGCCGCCCGTCAAATGGTACTGACACGCCGTCCACCGGTCTCAGTCCGTCCGGCCGTCCGTCCACCGGTCTCAGTCCGTCCGTCCGTCCGTCCGTCCGTCCGTCCGTCCGTCCGTCCGTCCGTCCGTCCGTCCGTCCGTCCGTCCGTCCGTCCGTCCACCGGTCTCAGTCCGTCCGGCCGCCCGTTAGCCTCAGTCCGTTCGGCCTTCCAATCTGCTGGCCGTCCTGCCAGTTCGTCCGTCCGTTATCCTCAGTCCGCGCGGCCGTCCTTGTTGCGAATGTGTCTGGTTTGTTGGAGGGAGTCGGTGCCATCCCGGCTGGTTTGCTGGTCTGTCTGCGCGGCAGCCGCTCAGCTGGCCGTCGCTGGTCAGACAGCGGATACTCCGGGCGTGGTGCCGAGTTGGCCGGAGCTGGCTGGTCTGGTCCGACCCCGGACACTCCAGGCGTGGTGCGGAGTTGGCCGGAGTTGGCCGGAGCTGGCTGGTCTGGTCCGACCCCGGACACTCCGGGCGTGGTGCCGAGTTGGCCGGAGTTGGCTGGAGCTGGCTGGTCTGGTCCGACCCCGGGCACTCCGAGCGTGGTGCCGAGTTGGCCGGAGTTGGCCGGAGCTGGCTGGTCTGGTCCGACCCCGGACACTCCGGGCGTGGTGCCGAGTTGGCCGGAGTTGGCCGGAGCTGGCTGGTCTGGTCCGACCCCGAACACTCCGGGCGTAGTGCCGAGTTGGCCGGAGTTGGCCGGAGCTGGCTGGTCTGGTCCGACCCCGGACACTCCGAGCGTGGTGCCGAGTTGGCCGGAGTTGGCCGGAGCTGGCTGGTCTGGTCCGATCCCGGACACTCCGGGCGTGGTGCCGAGTTGGCCGGAGTTGGCCGGAGTTGGCCGGAGTTGGCTGGTCTGGTCTGGTCCGACCCCGGACACTCCGAGCGTGGTGCCGAGTTGGCCGGAGTTGGCCGGAGCTGGCTGGTCTGGTCCGACCCCGGACACTCCGGGCGTGGTGCCGAGTTGGCCGGAGTTGGCCGGAGTTGGTTGGTCTGGTCCGACCCCGAACACTCCGGGCGTAGTGCCGAGCTGGCCGGAGTTGGCCGGAGCTGGCTGGAGCTGGCTGGTCTGGTCTGGTCCGACCCCGGACACTCCGGGCGTGGTGCCGAGTTGGCCGGAGTTGGCCGGAGCTGGCTGGTCTGGTCCGACCCCGGACACTCCGGGCGTGGTGCCGAGTTGGCCGGAGTTGGCCGGAGTTGGCTGGTCTGGTCCGACCCCGGACACTCCAGGCGTGGTGCCGAGTTGGCCGGAGCTGGCCGGAGCTGGCTGGTCTGGTCCGACCCCGGACAGCCCCGGAGTCGTTCCGACCCCGGGGCTGGTCCTATGTCGCTTGGTCTTGGTCTCGGTAGGCCGGCCGGGTCTGGTCTCAGGCCGGAGCCGGAACGACTCGGCCCACCTCCCCTGGGAAGGTTCAGATGCGGTTGGCGCTTTCACTCCACGGCGCTGTCTCTGGTTCGCCATGTCGTATTTCGGCGGGAAAATAGCTGAGGCGGTGTCTGTTCGTGGCGGCTGGGCTGGCGTTGGCTCGTCTCCTCTCCTGGAGGTCTGCCGGTCCGCTGCGTGGGGTTTGACTGCGGCTTTGGTGTATGTTACATTCGTATGATGAGCAATGTTATCCTGCCTGGTCCTCTGGGATAAGCGATGTTAAGATAAGCCTTGACCGTCCTCGCATGATGAGCTGACAGAGTGATTGTCTTCACGACGCAACATGTTCGCTGTCCAACTCGCCAGCGACGTTTGGCACAATATCGCGTTCCCAACGTTCTCAACGATCTCTTGAGATCCAGCTCACTGCCTGCATCTGCTAATCGTGTGCGGAACACTCAGTGTTAACCCCGCCCGCCGTGCTCTGTACGTGTGGCAGTGTGTGTGCGCGTGCGTGCGTGCGTGCGTGCGTGCGTGTGTGCGTATGTGTGCCGCGCGCGCATGTGCGTGTGCGTGCGTGCGTGTGTCTGTCAGTGTCTGTCTGTGTCTGTCTGTGTCTGTCTGTGTCTGGCTGTGTCTGGCTGTGTCTGTCTGTGTCTGTCTGTGTCTGTCTGTGTCTGTCTGTGTATGTCTGTGTCTGTCTGTGTCTGTCTGTGTCTGTCTGTGTCTGTCTGTGTCTGTCTGTGTCTGTCTGTGTCTGTCTGTGTCTGTCTGTGTCTGTCTGTGTCTGTCTGTGTCTGTCTGTGTCTGTCTGTGTCTGTCTGTGTCTGTCTGTGTCTGTCTGTGTCTGTCTGTGTCTGTCTGTGTCTGTCTGTGTCTGTCTGTGTCTGTCTGTGTCTGTCTGTGTCTGTCTGTGTCTGTCTGTGTCTGTCTGTGTCTGTCTGTGTCTGTCTGTGTCTGTCTGTGTCTGTCTGTGTCTGTCTGTGTCTGTCTGTGTCTGTCTGTGTCTGTCTGTGTCTGTCTGTGTCTGTCTGTGTCTGTCTGTGTCTGTCTGTGTCTGTCTGTGTCTGTCTGTGTCTGTCTGTGTCTGTCTGTGTCTGTCTGTGTCTGTCTGTGTCTGTCTGTGTCTGTCTGTGTCTGTCTGTGTCTGTCTGTGTCTGTCTGTGTCTGTCTGTGTCTGTCTGTGTCTGTCTGTGTCTGTCTGTGTCTGTCTGTGTCTGTCTGTGTCTGTATTTGACGCCGATGTCTGTCTCCTGCCGGTATGATCAGTGTGCTGAAGCCAGGCGAGGTGCGGCTCTACACCTGGGAGCGGCCCACCAGCGAGCGTACGCTCTCCTGGAGCTGCGGCACCGTCAAGGGCAAGCTGGACCCGCTGGTCAAGGTCAGTGGCAGGTCACTGCTGCCCCCCCCCCCTCTCCGCGGGGCACGGCTGCGATGTCGGGAGACGACTGACGACTGACGACAGACGATTTAAAACTGACGACAGACGACAGACGACAGACGACAGACGACAGACGACTGACGACTGACGACAGACGATTTAAGACTGACGACTGATGACAAACACGACTGACAACGAATGGTAGACTGGAACTTTGTGTTGTATTTAGCCTTTTGCAATGAAGTCGCTTCCTCATGAAACACAACATAGTAGCGTACCTCACCAAGATGAGGCCAGTCCCCCTGCTAAGAGGTTCATTTAGTCTAACTTGGTTATATCCTTACCACCCATACATTCCTTCTTCCCCTCCCGTCCCCATCGGTCTCATCGGTGCAGTGTCATTTTCAGCAGAACTGACTCGTAGGCGACGCATTCGGTTCGTCCCCACTACCACTGTCGGCAGTCCCCACTGCCACTGTCGGCAGTCCCCACTGCCACTGTCGGCAGTCCCCACTGCCACTGTCGGCAGTCCCCACTGCCACTGTCGGCAGTCCCCACTGCCACTGTCGACAGTCCCCACTGCCACTGTCGGCAGTACCCACTGCCACTGTCGGCAGTCCCCACTGCCACTGTCGGCAGTCCCCACTGCCACTGTCGGCAGTCCCCACTGCCACTGTCGGCAGTCCCCACTGCCACTGTCGGCAGTCCCCACTGCCACTGTCGGCAGTCCCCACTGCCACTGTCGGCAGTCCCCACTGCCACTGTCGGTGGTATAAACTGATCAGCCGTGTGTTGGTCCCCAACAGGACGGTATTGAGGAGTTTGAGAGCAAGGACGGCTCTCCGCAGCTATACTGGGTCATAAGCTGTGTGTTGTGTTGGTCGCCAACAGGACGGTATTGAGGAGTTTGAGAGCAAGGACGGCTCTCCGCAGCTATACTGGGTCATAAG
>JAXIVJ010005709.1:52500-72047 GCA_036785665.1 Chirona hameri
CCTTCCTGTGCCCGTCACATACCGTCCTTCCTGTGCCCGTCACATACCGTACCCGCTGTGCCCGTCACATACCGTCCTTCCTGTGCCCGTCACATACCGTCATTCCTGTGCCCGTCACATACCGTCCTTCCTGTGCCCGTCACATACCGTCCTTCCTGTGCCCGTCACATACCGTCATTCCTGTGCCCGTCACATACCGTCCTTCCTGTGCCCGTCACATACCTTCCTTCCTGTGCCCGTCACATACCGTCCTTCCTGTGCCCGTCACATACCGTCATTCCTGTGCCCGTCACATACCGTCCTTCCTGTGCCCGTCACATACCGTCCTTCCTGTGCCCGTCACATACCGTCCCCGCTGTGCCCGTCACATACCGTCCTTCCTGTGCCCGTCACATACCGTCCTTCCTGTGCCCGTCACATACCGTCCTTCCTGTGCCCGTCACATACCGTCCCCGCTGTGCCCGTCACATACCGTCCTTCCTGTGCCCGTCACATACCGTCCTTCCTGTGCCCGTCACATACCGTCCTTCCTGTGCCCGTCACATACCGTCCCCGCTGTGCCCGTCACATACCGTCCTTCCTGTGCCCGTCACATACCGTCCTTCCTGTGCCCGTCACATACCGTCCTTCCTGTGCCCGTCACATACCGTCCTTCCTGTGCCCGTCACATACCGTCCCCGCTGTGCCAGTCACATACTGTCCCCGCTGTGCCCGTGTGACCGGTGTGACCGGCGGCCGTGCCCGCGCCTCTGTGGTCCTGCAGGTGGATTTCGCGGCGATGCAGCTGCTTCAACCGAACCGGCGCTACCTGCGGCGCACCTTCCAGAGCGGCCTGTGGCTGCAGCTGCGCACCAGCGCCCACCAGCACCAGCTGCACGCCAAGCTGAACCGGCTGCAGCTGGACAACCAGCTGCGCGACTCGGTGTTCCCCGTGGTGCTGGCGCCCGTGCCGCCGCCGAAATCTATCGCCGCCGACAGCGGTCAGTTGGGGCTGGGAGCGGTACGGGACACGGTGTATACAGGGACACGGCCCGATACTCCCGGGGTACGGTCACACTGACAGTGACGGGTCTGCAGCGATGGGTCAGGGAGCGGTATGGGACACGGTGTATACAGGGACACGGCCCGATACTCCCGGGGTACGGTCACACTGACAGTGACGGGTCTGCAGCGATGAGTCAGGGAGCGGTATGGGACACGGCCCGATACTCCCGGGGTACGGTCACACTGACAGTGACGGGTCTGCAGTGATGGGTCAGGGAGCGGTATGGGACACGGTGTATACAGGGACACGGCCCGATACTCCCGGGGTACGGTCACACTGACAGTGACGGGTCTGCAGCGATGGGTCAGGGAGCGGTATGGGACACGGTGTATACAGGGACACGGCCCGATACTCCCGGGGTACGGTCACACTGACGGTGACGGGTCTGCAGTGATGGGTCAGGGAGCGGTACGGGACACGGTGTATACAGGGACACGGCCCGATACTCCCGGGGTACGGTCACACTGACAGTGACGGGTCTGCAGTGATGGGTCAGGGAGCGGTATGGGACACGGCCCGATACTCCCGGGGTACGGTCACACTGACGGTGACGGGTCTGCAGCGATGGGTCAGGGAGCGGTATGGGACACGGCCCGATACTCCCGGGGTACAGTCACACTGACGGTGACGGGTCTGCAGTGATGAGTCAGGGAGCGGTATGGGACACGGCCCGATACTCCCGGGGTACAGTCACACTGACAGTGACGGGTCTGCAGCGATGAGTCAGGGAGCGGTATGGGACACGGTGTATACAGGGACACGGACCGATACTCCCGGGGTACGGTCACACTGACAGTGACGGGTCTGCAGTGATGGGTCAGGGAGCGGTACGGGACACGGTGTATACAGGGACACGGACCGATACTCCCGGGGTACGGTCACACTGACGGTGACGGGTCTGCAGTGATGGGTCAGGGAGCGGTATGGGACACGGTGTATACAGGGACACGGCCCGATACTCCCGGGGTACGGTCACACTGACGGTGACGGGTCTGCAGTGATGGGTCAGGGAGCGGTATGGGACACGGTGTATACAGGGACACGGCCCGATGCTCCCGGGGTACGGTCACACTGACAGTGACGGGTCTGCAGTGATGAGTCAGGGAGCGGTATGGGACACGGCCCGATACTCCCGGGGTACGGTCACACTGACAGTGACGGGTCTGCAGCGATGAGTCAGGGAGCGGTATGGGACACGGTGTATACAGGGACACGGCCCGATACTCCCGGGGTACGGTCACACTGACAGTGACGGGTCTGCAGCGATGGGTCAGGGAGCGGTATGGGACACGGCCCGATACTCCCGGGGTACGGTCACACTGACAGTGACGGGTCTGCAGCGATGGGTCAGGGAGCGGTATGGGACACGGTGTATACAGGGACACGGCCCGATACTCCCGGGGTACGGTCACACTGACAGTGACGGGTCTGCAGCGATGGGTCAGGGAGCGGTGTGGGACACGGCCCGATACTCCCGGGGTACGGTCACACTGACAGTGACGGGTCTGCAGCGATGGGTCAGGGAGCGGTATGGGACACGGTGTATACAGGGACACGGCCCGATACTCCCGGGGTACGGTCACACTGACGGTGACGGGTCTGCAGTGATGGGTCAGGGAGCGGTATGGGACACGGTGTATACAGGGACACGGCCCGATACTCCCGGGGTACGGTCACACTGACGGTGACGGGTCTGCAGCGATGGGTCAGGGAGCGGTATGGGACACGGTGTATACAGGGACACGGCCTGATACTCCCGGGGTACGGTCACACTGACGGTGACGGGTCTGCAGCGATGAGTCAGGGAGCGGTATGGGACACGGCCCGATACTCCCGGGGTACGGTCACACTGACAGTGACGGGTCTGCAGTGATGGGTCAGGGAGCGGTACGGGACACGGTGTATACAGGGACACGGCCCGATACTCCCGGGGTACGGTCACACTGACAGTGACGGGTCTGCAGCGATGGGTCAGGGAGCGGTATGGGACACGGCCCGATACTCCCGGGGTACGGTCACACTGACAGTGACGGGTCTGCAGCGATGGGTCAGGGAGCGGTATGGGACACGGCCTGATACTCCCGGGGTACGGTCACACTGACAGTGACGGGTCTGCAGCGATGGGTCAGGGAGCGGTATGGGACACGGCCCGATACTCCCGGGGTACGGTCACACTGACAGTGACGGGTCTGCAGCGATGGGTCAGGGAGCGGTATGGGACACGGCCTGATACTCCCGGGGTACGGTCACACTGACAGTGACGGGTCTGCAGCGATGGGTCAGGGAGCGGTATGGGACACGGCCCGATACTCCCGGGGTACGGTCACACTGACAGTGACGGGTCTGCAGCGATGGGTCAGGGAGCGGTATGGGACACGGTGTATACAGGGACACGGCCCGATACTCCCGGGGTACGGTCACACTGACGGTGACGGGTCTGCAGCGATGGGTCAGGGAGCGGTATGGGACACGGTGTATACAGGGACACGGCCCGATACTCCCGGGGTACGGTCACACTGACAGTGACGGGTCTGCAGCGATGGGTCAGGGAGCGGTATGGGACACGGTGTATACAGGGACACGGCCCGATACTCCCGGGGTACGGTCACACTGACGGTGACGGGTCTGCAGCGATGGGTCAGGGAGCGGTATGGGACACGGCCCGATACTCCCGGGGTACGGTCACACTGACAGTGACGGGTCTGCAGCGATGGGTCAGGGAGCGGTATGGGACACGGCCCGATACTCCCGGGGTACGGTCACACTGACAGTGACGAGTCTGCAGTGATGGGTCAGGGAGCGGTATGGGACACGGCCCGATACTCCCGGGGTACGGTCACACTGACAGTGACGGGCGGCAGCCGAGCTATTGATAGGATAGTCACTGACAGGTCGACAGGGCTGGGCAGAGGACTGTCTGAAATGGTCTCAGTGACGCGCGGCGTCTGCTGCTGATGTGTGTCTTTTGTCAATAGTTTTATCTTAGCCTTGACGTCAGGTTTAAAATTAACTCAATGGTTTTGAATGATATGCTATCATTGCTATTTGTGCTCGTTTATTCACTTCACTGTGATTGAAGTTAGATGAAACCAGATAGTTTTACCTGTGGAACGAAATTATTTGTTACTTTTTGTGGGGCAAGAACTTTTATCAGTTATGTACTTATTATGATTAGCATGCGGAGAATGTACCATGTGATTTGACACCCCTCGCCCCTATCCCCAGTTCCAAAGGCATTTGTTGAGATGTCTGTGGTGGAGCGGCTGGCCGAGCACACCATGGTGAAGCAGTACAAGTACTGCAAGATGCTGATCCAGGAGTTCCACGTCAAACTGGACCAGGGCTTCATCACGGCTCTCGTGGACGTCTTCAGTGTGGACAAGCTGAACCGGGACACGGTGAGCTGGGTCGAGGGAAGGGCTAGTCACCGCGGTCAGTGAACCGAACGGCGAGACGGGGGGGGGGGGGGGGGGTGCGTGATGGCCCTGTTATCCAACCGATGGATGGTGGACAATGGTTCTGACCAAACCAATGTCTTGTGATTTGGGAAGGGGGTTCGAGCGTCGAGTGGATTGCGAAGCCGTGAATTGTGTCCGATTCTGTCCCGCTGCCGCTGCCGCTGCCGCTGCTGGGAGGTCAAACTAACCGACGAACGCCCGCATCGCAATGTGAAACTGTTCAGCTGACGCCGTCTTATGTCCGTCTCCGTCTGACGGCGTCTTCTGTCCGTCTCCGTCTGACCGTGTCGTATGTCTGTCCCCGCAGAAGGAGCTGGTGGAGAGTGATCTGGAGGTGGTATCTGTCTCTCCGTCTGACCGTGTCTTATGTCTGTCCCCGCAGAAGGAGCTGGTGGAGAGTGATCTGGAGGTGGTCTCTCCATCTGACCGTGTCTTATATCTGTCCCCGCAGAAGGAGCTGGTGGAGAGTGATCTGGAGGTGGTCTCTGTCTCTCCATCTGACCGTGTGTTATGTCTGTCCCCGCAGAAGGAGCTGGTGGAGAGTGATCTGGAGGTGGTCTCTCCATCTGACCGTGTCTTATGTCTGTCCCCGCAGAAGGAGCTGGTGGAGAGTGATCTGGAGGTGGTCTCTGTCTCTCCGTCTGACCGAGTCTTATGTCTGTCCCCGCAGAAGGAGCTGGTGGAGAGCGACCTGGAGGTGGCGCGGGAGGAGCTGAAGCAGAAGGTGGCCATCCGCAGTCTCCAGGAGCAGAGGAACTTCTTCGACTTCCTCCACTTCTCGCCGCTCAAGGTAAACTCCGCAACTTGGTCAGATTCGGACTGTCACATGTGCCTTATGGCGTGGTCTAGGGCAAGGTTGAAAGCACATGAAAATACTTTATCAAGCGTGGCATCTTCAAAGAGGTCGAACGGGAGACCTATGCCAGAGACTGAATGACTGACTACCTATCTTGTCCGCCTTGCTCCCGCTATGTGGCTCTGCAGCGATGCTTCGTCGGCCCGGGGATACACCACGGTTAGCCGCGTGGTCATTAACACTCGTACCCTCCCCGTCCCACCTCCATCCCGTCCGGCAGATTCACGTGAGCTTCTCGATGACGGGCGGTGGCGGCGGCGGCGGCTCGTCGGGCGGCCCTCCGATCGCGTCCGGCTTCCTCCAGCTGCTGCTGCAGAGTGTCGGCGTCACTCTGACGGAGATACAGGACGTGGTGTTCAAGTGAGTCCCCCAGCGGCTTCAGTCCCCGGAGGAGATGCAGGACGTGGTGTTCAAGTGAGTCTCCAGCGGCCCGCCAGCCCAGCGGCTCGCTGTAGTGTCTGAAGTACTTAAAGGGAAATAATGACCTTTTGATTTTGTTAGCAACAATTTCTTAGGCTACCGTTACGGTTTTAAAATTATTTTATTTAAATTTAAGAATTAAATAAAATGATTCCCAAATTGAAAGTTGTAAGTTTGGAAAAAAAATAAAAAACAAGTACCTGGTGTACTTCATGAAGGTCATTGACAAATTCGTCCTTCCCTACCATTGTTTACATCGAGTGCGGCATTTTTGGAGGCTCCGTGACGTTTCCGATCAAACTGATCCGTGAAGCAATCCGTGAAGCATCCGTGATGCGTGACTGACTATCAGTATAAGTAATGAATAACAACAACATGCAAACTATACCAACTAGAATGAAATAAGGGCGGAATGATTTGAACCCCAGGCAAGCAAGTATTCGCAAAGCACTCGGCACTGCGCCACAATAGCAAAAGGCGAGGAAACTGCATATTGGATACAATATTATTACGTCATAAGTTTCTGAAGTGTCAGCTACTATGAAATACAGTGATAAAATACCTTTAATAATGATTAACAAGAAAATTCAAACTAAAAAAAAAAATTAAGTAAGTCTTCAATTAGCTTTCAACTCAAAATCAGATATATTGTGCAATGCTACACAAGAATGGCACCAGTGACGTCATTAACGAAGCTTGCTACGGGACTTGGGTATACTAAACGGGAATATGGGATGATAGCCTTTGACGATACCCCGCTTCTCAGCATATACTCAGGAACAACTCTCCACAAATGGTTAAGTGCGCCGAGAAGTATGACAATGACTTTGTAAACAAATCGCCGACGCTAAATAGGTCGCCGTCGATGTGCTTCGATGAGCTTCCGATTTAATTGCCAGTTTTGTGTTATTGTTTGTTAGTTTTTTGGATTTTTTTATATTTGTCATGATAATATAAAGCATAGTGATATATACAGCCACAGACAAATTATACAAAACTCCTAATGCTGAAAACAAATGAAGCGATTTTAACAAATTGAGGGTCGCAACCACTAACTATGCTGCTGTTGATGTGCATCGATGAGCTTCCGATTTTATTGCCACTTTTTCCAATCGCTGTTAGTTTTAGAGAATCGCCGGGCATATAATCACAACAAGCAGAACGCACAATATATTTTCCACTCCATTGCGTAAAAAAAAACTACGGGAAAAGCCTGCAGTTTGATGAGGACCAAAAGTACTTGCAAGTACCGGTCGTTAAAAGTGTGGAACGCTTATCAACTATAACTTGAAATATCTTTCGGTAGGAAAGTTTTCATGCAAAATGTGATGAATTTACAATAAATTTTGGTCTCGTCTGGCGATTTCAAGTGCTAACTCCATTGTTGTGGGAAAAGGTCATTATTTCCATTTAACGAGCGCCAGCTGCTATGTGATGGCGGCCAGCAGGCTGCTATGTGATGGCGACCAGCAGGCTGATATGTGATGGCGGCCAGCAGGCTGCTATGTGATGGCGACCAGCAGGCTGCTATGTGATGGCGACCAGCAGGCTGCTATGTGATGGCGACCAGCAGGCTGCTATGTGATGGCGACCAGCAGGCTGCTATGTGATGGCGACCAGCAGGCTGCTATGTGATGGCGACCAGCAGGCTGCTATGTGATGGCGGCCAACAAGCTGCTATGTGATGGCGGCCAACAAGCTGCTATGTGATGGCGGCCAACAAGCTGCTATGTGATGGCGGCCAACAAGCTGCTATGTGATGGCGGCCAGCAGGCTGCTATGTGATGGCGACCAGCAGGCTGCTGTGATGGCGACCAGCAGGCTGCTATGTGATGGCGGCCAGCAGGCTGCTATGTGATGGCGACCAACAGGCCGGTCGAAAACATGTTTGAAGGTTGTTAATTGTTATTCATTCTGAAGCCGTTCAAAAGCGGCATGTTTTCTTCCGCGGTGTCTTCTGACCGCTCAGGAGCCAATCTGCCCTGCCCTGACCTGGCCTGACCTGGCCTGACCTGGCCTGACCTGGCCTGACCTGGCCTGACCTGGCCTGACCTGGCCTGACCTGGCCTGACCTGGCCTGACCTGGCCTGACCTGGCCTGACCTGGCCTGACCTGGCCTGGCCTGACCTGGCCTGGCCTGACCTGGCCTGACCTGGCCTGACCTGGCCTGACCTGGCCTGACCTGGCCTGACCTGGCCTGACCTGGCCTGACCTGGCCTGACCTGGCCTGACCTGGCCTGACCTGGCCTGACCTGGCCTGACCTGGCCTGACCTGGCCTGACCTGGCCTGACCTGGCCTGACCTGGCCTGACCTGGCCTGACCTGGCCTGACCTGGCCTGACCTGGCCTGACCTGGCCTGACCTGGCCTGACCTGGCCTGACCTGGCCTGACCTGGCCTGACCTGGCCTGACCTGGCCTGACCTGGCCTGACCTGGCCTGACCTGGCCTGACCTGGCCTGACCTGGCCTGACCTGGCCTGACCTGGCCTGACCTGGCCTGACCTGGCCTGACCTGGCCTGACCTGGCCTGACCTGGCCTGACCTGGCCTGACCTGGCCTGACCTGGCCTGACCTGGCCTGACCTGGCCTGACCTGGCCTGACCTGGCCTGACCTGGCCTGACCTGGCCTGACCTGGCCTGACCTGGCCTGACCTGGCCTGACCTGGCCTGACCTGGCCTGACCTGGCCTGACCTGGCCTGACCTGGCCTGACCTGGCCTGACCTGGCCTGACCTGGCCTGACCTGGCCTGACCTGGCCCTGACCTGGCCTGACCTGGCCTGCCTGGCCTGGCCTGGCCTGACCTGGCCTGACCTGGCCTGACCTGGCCTGACCTGGCCTGACCTGGCCTGACCTGGCCTGACCTGGCCTGACCTGGCCTGACCTGGCCTGACCTGGCCTGACCTGGCCTGACCTGGCCTGACCTGGCCTGGCCTGACCTGGCCTGACCTGGCCTGGCCTGACCTGGCCTGACCTGGCCTGACCTGGCCTGACCTGGCCTGACCTGGCCTGACCTGGCCTGACCTGGCCTGACCTGGCCTGGCCTGACCTGGCCTGACCTGCCCTGACCTGCCCTGACCTGCCCTGACCTGGCCTGACCTGGCCTGACCTGGCTCGATCTGGCCTGATCTGGCCTGACCTGACCTGCCCTGCCCTAACCTGCCCTGACCTGACCTGATCTGACCTGACCTGACCTGACGCATGGTGTCGCCAGGCGTATTTCCAGCAGGAGCACCAGTTCCTGTCGCAGTTCAAGCTGACCTGGCCCGATCTGGCCTGCCCTGCCCTGACCTGACCTGAAGCTGACCCTGGCCCGATCTGGCACTGTCCTGACCTGACCTAACCTGACCTGACCTGACCTGACCTGACCTGACCTGACCTGACCTGACCTGCCCTGCACTGCCCTGCCCTGGGCCCGATCTGGCCTGATCTGGCCTGACCTGACCTGATCTGACCTGACCTGACCTGACCTGACTGACCTGACCTGACCTGACCTGACCTGACCTGACCTGCCCTACCCTGCCCTGACCTGCCCTGACGTATGGTGTCGCCAGGCTGGCGTATTTCAGCGGGAGCACCAGTTCCTGTCGCAGTCGGAGCTGACGTCGGAGGTGACGGCGCACTACACGGGTCAGGCGGTGAAGCAGCTGTACGTGCTGGTGCTCGGCCTGGACGTGATCGGCAACCCGTTCGGCCTGGTGGTCGGCCTCACAGACGGCGTGTCCGACCTGTTCTACGAACCGGTCCAGGTCAGTCGCCAGGTCCACCGCAGGCCTGTCCAGGTCAGTCGCCAGGTCACCGCAGCCTGTCCAGGTCAGTCGCCAGGTCACCGCAGCCTGTCCCAGGTCACCGCAGCCTGTCCAGGTCACCGCAGCCTGTCCAGGTCACCGCAGCCTGTCCAGGTCACCGGCAGCCTGTCCAGGTCACAGCAGCCGGTCCAGGTCAGTCGCCAGGTCACCGCAGCCGGTCCAGGGTCAGTCGCCAGGTCAGTGGCCAGGTCACCGCAGCCGGTCCAGGTCAGTCGCCAGGTCACCGCAGCCGGTCCAGGTCAGTGGCCAGGTCACCGCAGCCTATCCAGGTCACTGCAGCCTGTCCAGTCAGTCGCCAGGTCACCGCAGCCGGTCCAGGTCACCGCAGCCGGTCCAGGTGAGTCCATGTGATCTGTTAAGTGTATGGTGCACCGTGCATGTGTTGCCCTGAGTTGAGCTGTGTGTGTACGATCTGTGTGTGTGTGTACGTGTAACTGACGGGTGTCTGTCTGTGTGCCGCAGGGAGCGATCCAGGGCCCCGGCGAGTTTGCCGAGGGCCTGGCACTGGGCGTGACCAGCCTGTTCAGTCACGCCGTGGGCGGCACGGCGCGCGCCGTCTCCCGCATCACCGGCACGCTGGGTACGTGCCGCCGCGCAGCCCCGCCCGGCCCCGCCCGCGCCCCGCCCGGCCCCGCCCGGCCCGCCCGGCCCCGCCCGGCCCGCCCGGCTCGCTCAGGCAGTCACGGTGGCTGTCGGCCTGCCCCGGAGACGGCGGCGACACCACAGGCCAGCTGTGCGCCGACCGTGTCTATGATGAGCTGATGTTGGTCACTCGCTCTTATTGATTCGTGTACTGTGTGTGTGTTTGCCGGTCGTTGTTCCGACTGTGGATCCTGAGCAGTCTGAGTTGGTGTAGTGTCTGGCTGAGGATCGCCATGTGTACACTCGGTGGGACTGCGTGTCTCCACTGCGGCCCGCCTCGGCTGTGCCTCCTCTGCACTCCACAGCCACTGCCGCTGTGCCACTCCACAGGCCCTGTGAGTCTCGGAGCAGCGTGTCGGTCCCGTCACTGCCTCTCCCCCTCACCGTGTGTCCGCGTTTGTCCGTCTGGGCGGCCGGCAGGTAGAGGTATCGCGGCCCCTCACCGTGTGTCTGTGTGTGTCTGGGGGAGGGGGGGCGGCAGGTAGGGGTATCGCGGCCCTCACCGTGTGTCCGCGTTTGTCCGTCTGGGCGGCCGGCAGGTAGAGGTATCGCGGCCCTCACCGTGTGTCTGTGTGTGTCTGGGGGGGGGGGGGCGGCAGGTAGAGGTATCGCGGCCCTCACCGTGTGTCCGCGTTTGTCCGTCTGGGCGGGCCGGCAGGTAGAGGTATCGCGGCCCTCACCGTGTGTCTTGTGTGTGTCTGGGGGGGGGAGGGGGGCGGCAGGTAGAGGTATCGCGGCCCTCACCGTGTGTTTGTGTGTGTCTGGGGGGGAGGGGGGGGCGGCAGGTAGAGGTATCGCGGCCCTCACCGTGTGTCTGTGTGTGTCTGGGGGGGGGGGGGGGCGGCAGGTAGAGGTATCGCGGCCCTCACCGTGTGTTTGTGTGTGTCTGGGGGGGGGGGGGGGCGGCAGGTAGAGGTATCGCGGCCCTCACCGTGTGTCTGTGTGTGTCTGGGGGGGGGGGGGGGGGCGGCAGGTAGAGGTATCGCGGCCCTCACCATGTGTCTGTGTGTGTCTGGGGGGGGGGGGGGGCGGCAGGTAGAGGTATCGCGGCCCTCACCGTGTGTCTGTGTGTGTCTGGGGGGGGGGGCGGCAGGTAGGGGTATCGCGGCCCTCACCGTGTGTTTGTGTGTGTCTGGGGGGGGGGAGGGGGGGGGGGCGGCAGGTAGAGGTATCGCGGCCCTCACCGTGTGTTTGTGTGTGTCTGGGGGGGGAGGGGGGCGGCAGGTAGAGGTATCGCGGCCCTCACCGTGTGTCTGTGTGTGTCTGGGGGGGGGGGGGGGGCGGCAGGTAGAGGTATCGCGGCCCTCACCGTGTGTTTGTGTGTGTCTGGGGGGGGGGGCGGCAGGTAGAGGTATCGCGGCCCTCACCGTGTGTCTGTGTGTGTCCTGGGGGGGGGGGGGGGGCGGCAGGTAGAGGTATCGCGGCCCTCACCATGTGTCTGTGTGTGTCTGGGGGGGGGGGGGGGCGGCAGGTAGAGGTATCGCGGCCCTCACCGTGTGTCTGTGTGTGTCTGGGGGGGGGGGGGGGCGGCAGGTAGGGGGTATCGCGGCCCTCACCGTGTGTTTGTGTGTGTCTGGGGGGGGCGGCAGGTAGGGGTATCGCGGCCCTCACCGTGTGCCTGTGTGTGTCTGGGGGGAGGGGGCGGCAGGTAGAGGTATCGCGGCCCTCACCGTGTGTCTGTGTGTGTCTGGGGGGGGGGGGGCGGCAGGTAGAGGTATCGCGGCCCTCACCGTGTGTCTGTGTGTGTCTGGGGGGGGGGTGGGGGCGGCAGGTAGGGGTATCGCGGCCCTCACCGTGTGTCTGTGTGTGTCTGGGGGGGGGGGCGGCAGGTAGGGGTATCGCGGCCCTCACCGTGTGTCTGTGGTGTGTCTGGGGGGGGGGGGCGGCAGGTAGAGGTATCGCGCCCTCACCGTGTGTCTGTGTGTGTCTGGGGGGGGGGGGGGCGGGCAGGTAGGGGTATCGCGGCCCTCACCGTGTGTCTGTGTGTGTCTGGGGGGGGGGGGCGGCAGGTAGGGGTATCGCGGCCCTCACCGTGTGTTCTGTGTGTGTCTGGGGGGGGGGGGGGGGGGAGGGCGGCAGGTAGGGGTATCGCGGCCCTCACCGTGTGTCTGTGTGTGTCTGGGGGGGGGGGGGGCGGCAGGTAGAGGTATCGCGGCCCTCACCGTGTGTCTGTGTGTGTCTGGTGGGGGGGGGGGGCGGCAGGTAGGGGTATCGCGGCCCTCACCGTGTGTCTGTGTGTGTCTGGGGGGGGGGGGGCAGGTAGAGGTATCGCGGCCCTCACCGTGTGTCTGTGTGTGTCTGGGGGGGGGGGCGGCAGGTAGGGGTATCGCGGCCCTCACCGTGTGTCTGTGTGTGTCTGGGGGGGGGGGCGGCAGGTTGAGGTATCGCGGCCCTCACCGTGTGTCTGTGTGTGTCTGGGGGGGGGGGGGCGGCAGGTAGAGGTATCGCGGCCCTCACCGTGTGTCTGTGTGTGTCTGGGGGGGGGGCGGCAGGTAGAGGTATCGCGGCCCTCACCGTGTGTCTGTGTGTGTCTGGGGGGGGGGGGGCGGCAGGTAGAGGTATCGCGGCCCTCACCGTGTGTCTGTGTGTGTCTGGGGGGGGGGGGGGGGGCGGCAGGTAGAGGTATCGCGGCCCTCACCGTGTGTCTGTGTGTGTCCTGGGGGGGGGGGGGGGGGCGGCAGGTAGAGGTATCGCGGCCCTCACCGTGTGTCTGTGTGTGTCTGGGGGGGGGGCGGCAGGTAGAGGGTATCGCGGCCCTCACCGTGTGTCTGTGTGTGTCTGGGGGGGGGGGGGGCGGCAGGTAGAGGTATCGCGGCCCTCACCGTGTGTCTGTGTGTGTCTGGGGGGGGGGGGGGCGGCAGGGTAGAGGTATCGCGGCCCTCACCGTGTGTCTGTGTGTGTCTGGGGGGGGGGGGGGGCGGCAGGTAGAGGTATCGCGGCCCTCACCGTGTGTCTGTGTGTGTCTGGGGGGGGGCGGCAGGTAGGGGTATCGCGGCCCTCACCGTGTGTCTGTGTGTGTCTGGGGGGGGGGGGGGCAGGTAGAGGTATCGCGGCCCTCACCGTGTGTCTGTGTGTGTCTGGGGGGGGGGCGGCAGGTAGGGGTATCGCGGCCCTCACCGTGTGTTTGTGTATGTGTATGTATCTGGCGGCCGGCAGGTAGGGGTATCGCGGCCCTCACCGTGTGTCTGTGTGTGTCTGGGGGGGGGGGGGCGGCAGGTAGGGGTATCGCGGCCCTCACCGTGTGTTTGTGTATGTGTATGTATCTGGCGGCCGGCAGGTAGGGGTATCGCGGCCCTCACCGTGTGTTTGTGTCTGTGTATGTGTCTGGCGGCCGGCAGGTAGAGGTATCGCGGCCCTCACCGTGTGTCTGTGTGTGTCTGGGGGGGGGGGGGGGGGGCGGCAGGTAGGGGTATCGCGGCCCTCACCGTGTGTTTGTGTATGTGTATGTATCTGGCGGCCGGCAGGTAGGGGTATCGCGGCCCTCACCGTGTGTTGTGTCTGTGTATGTGTCTTGCGGCCGGCAGGTAGGGGTATCGCGGCCCTCACCGTGTGTTTGTGTGTCTGTGTATGTGTCTGGCGGCCGGGCAGGTAGGGGTATCGCGGCCCTTACCGTGTGTTTGTGGTCTGTGTATGTGTCTGGCGGCCGGCAGGTAGGGGTATCGCGGCCCTCACCGTGTGTTTGTCGTGTCTGTGTATGTGTCTGGCGGCCGGCAGGTAGGGGTATCGCGGCCCTCACCGGTGTGTCTGTGTTTCTGGGGGGGGGGGGGGCGGCAGGTAGGGGTATCGCGGCCCTCACCGTGTGTTTGTGTCTGTGTATGTGTCTGGCGGCCGGCAGGTAGGGGTATCGCGGCCCCTCACCGTGTGTTTTGTGTCTGTGTATGTGTCTGGCGGCCGGCAGGTAGGGTATCGCGGCCCTCACCGTGTGTTTGTGTCTGTGTATGTGTCTGGCGGCCGGCAGGTAGGGGTATCGCGGCCCTCACCGTGTGTTGTATCTGTGTATGTGTCTGGCGGCCGGCAGGTAGGGGTATCGCGACCCTCACCGTGTATTTGTGTGTCTGTGTGTGGTGTGTCTGGCGGCCGGCAGGTAGGGGTATCGCGGCCCGTCACCGTGTGTTTGTGTGTCTGTGTATGTGTCTGGCGGCCGGCAGGTAGGGGTATCGCGGCCCTCACCGTGTGTTTGTGTGTCTGTGTATGTGTCTGGCGGCCGGCAGGTAGGGGTATCGCGGCCCTCACCGTGTGTTTGTGTGTCTGTGTATGTGTCTGGCGGCCGGCAGGTAGGGGTATCGCGGCCTCACACCGTGTGTTTGTGTGTCTGTGTATGTGTCTGCGGCCGGCAGGTAGGGGTATCGCGGCCTCACCGTGTGTTTGTGTCTGTGTATGTGTCTGGCGGCCGGCAGGTAGGGGTATCGCGGCCCTCACCGTGTGTTTGTGTGTCTGTGTATGTGTCTGGCGGCCGGCAGGTAGGGGTATCGCGGCCCTCACCGTGTGTTTGTGTGTCTGTGTGTGTGTCTGGCGGCCGGCAGGTAAGGGTATCGCGGCGCTGACGCTTGACCAGGACTACCAGCAGAAGCGACGTGAGGCGATCAACCGCGTCCAGCCGACTTCACCAGTGGCATCGCCCAGAGCGGCGTGGCCTCCTCATGGTGAGGAGCGGGGCCACCAACGCGAGATCCAGCCCGGGGGGGGGGGGGCAGGCTGAGCTGTGTTCTCGTCTGGGACAGTCTGTGTTACAGCCGGGTGATAGTATGATGTGTGGCGGAGTAATCGGTGTTTTGGAGAGCGAGTTGTGGAGAGCAAGATGTTTGCTCGGTGGTAGAAAGCGACTTCTGGCTGGTCAGTGACTTTGTTAGAGGCTGTCCCCGTGGTAAAGCAGTGGTGTCTGGCATGGCGGCGCCACATGCCGACTTCTGGCTGGTCAGTGACTTGTTAGAGGCTGTCCCCGTGGTAAAGCAGTGGTGCCTGGCGTGTTGTTAGAGGCTGTCCCCGTGGTAAAGCAGTGGTGTCTGGCGTGTTGTTAGAGGCTGTCCCCGTGGTAAAGCAGTGGTGTCTGGCGTGTTGTTAGAGGCTGTCCCTCGTGGTAAAGCAGTGGGTGTCTGGCGTGGCGGCTGAACAACTTTGTGGCTGATTCGCCGGTCAGGAGTAAAATAGCCCACCAGTCGTTTGATGACGTTTTATTTTCGTGCGAGCTATGTTCCGGAGCATATAGAAGCCGGTATTGGTTTTCAATAGATTTATGGATAAATAGGATATTAAAATCGTGGTCATGAATATTATGCACCTGACTGTTTCTGCAGGGCGTGGTGGACGGTGTGACGGGGGTGGTGAAGAAGCCGATTGAAGGCGCCCAGGAGGAGGGTGCCCTCGGCTTCGTCAAGGGCATGGGCAAGGGCATGGTGGGCCTGTTCACGCGCCCCACCTCCGGCATGGTGACTTCGCCAGCGGATCGTTCGACGCCGTCAAACGGTGAGCAGACGGCCGTGGAGGGGGGGGGGGGGCGGAGATATTGACACAGTGGGGCTGACAGTGGCTCATCCAGAGGGGGGGAGGGGGTAGAGACAGACTAACACTGCCAATAGTGACGCAGTGGAGCCAGCAGCCGCCCACCGAGGGAAATGCCCAGCTGCAGGACGTGTCGTGTCATGTTTTATGTAGCCTCCGTCTTCCGGCGCTGCTCAGCACATGTATGGTAGTGGACGTTTATTGATTGGATGTCTCAACTTCCATTTAGGTGGGACTCGTTTGAATGGGTGTTAATAGACGTCAGCATTGTGATACATTGCGGTGCCACCAGTCAGTACATGTTCGACATGACGTGTCGAGCCGCCACTGGTGACTCCGCAGCAACAACTCGTCAGCTGGTATAACGTTGTGTCGCAAAGCAGTGGACACTTCTCACCCTCAGTGTGTCATATCGATACGAATGCTATGTAGCTACAGCTCATGTGATGAGCGCGGACCCCAGCCTCATTGCCGTATGCGGATTTTTCGATGCAGAACAGCCAGTGTATCATCGCTTTGTTTTTCTTTCAGTTGGCGAACGCAGACGGACCTTAAGTTTGTTAAAAGCTAAACAGGTCACTGCAGCATCGGTCTGTTTGTTTGCCGCTCCGTTTGGCCGCTCAGACATTTCTCCTTCCTTCCTCTCCTGCTGTTCCATTTCTGCATTGTCCATCCTGTATCGGCCGGACTCAGTTCAAAACATGTCCATACCGGTATGAACCCCCCCCCCCCCCCCCCGTCATATGCCACTCGGGCCGACCGTGTGTCCGTTCGGGACAGAAGAGGCCACAACCCCGCACTTCCTCCTGTCCCTCGGTCATGTCTGACCCGCTCCTCTGTCTGCCTGTGTGACCTGGGAGCCCAGTGGTCCTGTCTGACCCGCTCCTATGTCTGCCCGTGTGACCTGGGAGCCCAGTGGTCCTGTCTGCCCCGCTCCTCTGTCTGCCCGTGTGACTGGGAGTCCATTGGTCCTGTCTGCCCCGCTCCTCTGTTTGCCCGTGTGACCCTGGGAGTCCATTGGTCTTGTCTGCCCCGCTCCTCTGTCTGCCCATGTGACCTGGGAGCCCATTGGTCCTATCTGACCCGCTCCTATGTCCTGCCCGTGTGACCTGGGAGTCCAGTGGTCCTATCTGACTCGCTCCTATGTCTGCCCGTGTGACCTGGGATGTCTGACCCGCTCCTATGTCTGCCCGTGTGACCTGGGAGCCCAGTGGTCCTGTCTGATCCGCTCCTCTGACTGCCCGTGTGGCCTGGGAGCCCAGTGGTCCTATCTGACCCGCTCCTATGTCTGCCCGTGTGACCTGGGAGCCCAGTGGTCCTGTCTGCCCGTGTGACCTGGGAGTCCAGTGGTCCTGTCTGCCCGCTCCTATGTCTGCCCGTGAGACCTGGGAGCCCAGTGGTCCCTGTCCCTGCCCGCACCTCTGTCCTGCCCGTGTGACCTGGGAGCCCAGTGGTCCTGTCTGCCCGCTCCTTTGTCTGCCCGTGTGGCCTGGAAGCCCATTGGTCCTGTCTGACCCGCTCTCTGTCTGCCCGTGTGACCTGGGAGCCCAGTGGTCCTGTCTGACCCGCTCCTCTGTCTTCCCGTGTGACCTGGGAGTCCAGTGGTCCTGTCTGCCCCGCTCCTCTGTCTGCCCGCGTGACCTGGGGTCCATTGGTCCCTGTCTGCCCGCTCCTCTGTCTGCCCGTGTGACCTGGGAGTCCAGTGGTCCTGTCTGCCCGCTCCTATGTCCTGCCGTGTGACCTGGGAGTCCAGTGGTCCTGTCTGACCCGCTCCTATGTCTGCCCGTGTGACCTGGAAGCCCAGTGGTCCTGTCTGCCCGCTCCTCTGTCTGCCCGTGTGACCTGGGAGTCCAGTGGTCCTGTCTGACCCGCTCCTATGTCTGCCCGTGTGACCTGGGAGTCCAGTGGTCCTGTCTGACCCGCTCCTCTGTCTGCCCGTGTGACCTGGAACTCCAGTGGTCCTGTCTGCCCGTGTGACCTGGGAGTCCAGTGGTCCTGTCTGACCCGCTCCTATGTCTGCCGTGTGACCTGGGAGTCCAGTGGTCCTATCTGACCCGCTCCTCTGTCTGCCCGTGTGACCTGGGAGTCCAGTGGTCTTGTCTGACCCGCTCCTCTGTCTGCCCGTGTGACCTGGAACTCCAGTGGTCCTGTCTGCCCGTGTGACCTGGGAGTCCAGTGGTCCTGTCTGACCCGCTCCTATGTCTGCCGTGTGACCTGGGAGTCCAGTGGTCCTGTCTGACCCGCTCCTCTGTCTGCCCGTGTGACCTGGGAGCCCCAGTCGTCCTGTCTGCCCGCTCCTCTGGTCTGCCCCGTGTGACCTGGGAGCCCCAGTGACCCTGTCTGTCCCGCTCCTCTGTCTGCCCGTGTGGCCTGGGAGTCCAGTGGCCCTGTCTGCCGTGTGACCTGGGAGTCCAGTGTTCCTATCTGACCCGCTCCTATGTCTGCCCGTGTGACCTGGGAGTCCAGTGGTCCTGTCTGCCCGCTCCTATGTCTGCCATGTGACCTGGGAGTCCAGTGGTCCTATCTGACCCGCTCCTATGTCTGCCCGTGTGACCTGGGGAGTCCAGTGTTCCTGTCTGCCCGCCTCCTATGTCTGCCGTGTGACCTGGGAGTCCAGTGGTCCTGTCTGACCCGCTCCTCTGTCTGCCCGTGTGACCTGGGAGCCCAGTGGTGTCCTGTCTGACCCGCTCCTATGTCTGCCCGTGTGACCTGGGAGTCCAGTGGCCCTGTCTATCCCGCTCCTCTGTCTGCCCGTGTGACCTGGAACTCCAGTGTGGTCCTGTCTGCCCGTGTGACCTGGGAGTCCAGTGGTCCTGTCTGACCCGCTCCTATGTCTGCCGTGTGACCTGGGAGTTCAGTGGTCCTGTCTGACCCGCTCCTCTGTCTGCCCGTGTGACCTGGGAGCCCAGTCGTCCTGTCTGCCCGCTCCTCTGTCTGCCCGTGTGACCTGGGAGTCCAGTGGTCCTGTCTGCCCGCTCCTATGTCTGCCGTGTGACCTGGGAGTCCAGTGGTCCTGTCTGACCCGCTCTTATGTCTGCCCGTGTGACCTGGGAGCCCAGTGGTCCTGTCTGACCCGCTCCTATGTCTACCCGTGTGACCTGGGAGTCCAGTGGTCCTGTCTGCCCGCTCCTATGTCTGCCGTGTGACCTGGGAGTCCAGTGGTCCTGTCTGACCCGCTCCTATGTCTGCCCGTGTGACCTGGGAGCCAGTGGTCCTGTCTGCCCGCTCCTCTGTCTGCCCGTGTGACCTGGGAGTCCAGTGGTCCTGTCTGACCCGCTCCTATGTCTGCCCGTGTAACCTGGGAGTCCAGTGGTCCTGTCTGACCCGCTCCTCTGTCTGCCCGTGTGACCTGGAACTCCAGTGGTCCTGTCTGCCCGTGTGACCTGTGAGTCCAGTGGTCCTGTCTGACCCGCTCCTATGTCTGCCGTGTGACCTGGGAGTCCAGTGGTCCTATCTGACCCGCTCCTCTGTCTGCCCGTGTGACCTGGGGAGTCCAGTGGCCCTGTCTGCCCGTGTGACCTGGGAGTCCAGTGGTCCTGTCTGACCCGCTCCTATGTCTGCCCGTGTGCGGCGTGGTGACGTGTGCGGCGTGGTGACGCGGGTTTGGCGTGTTTGCAGATGGGCCTTTGGGCTCCAAGCCGATAGTTGTCCATACGTCCACACGGGCAGATGTCCGTACATAGACGGGTAGTTACGCTTGCCAGCGGCGTAGTTAAGCTTGCTCAGCAGCGTAGTTACGCTTGCCAGCTGGATGCAGCACTGGTGGTGGGGTTCCCTTTCTCGTCTCTCTCTCTCTCTCTCTCTCTCTCTCTCTCTCTCT
>JAXIVJ010005710.1:0-65000 GCA_036785665.1 Chirona hameri
ACATGTGTCCTTTGTCCGTTTCAGCCAGAGAATGACTTTAACAACTACAGACACTACATGTTGATGGGACCATGCCGATCAAACTGACTGCCAAGAAAGGTGTGCTTCCACACAAGTCTTGAATGCCAAAAAGACAGGCCACATCTCAAGCACGTCCCTCATCCATGAGGACGGCTACAGAGGGCTACCATCCATTGGCCTCGACACAGACACACACAGATGACAAGGTAAGACGTATCATTGATGCCTAACAATGCCAAGTCACAGCTTGAAATTACGAAATGAGTGACTTTTGGTGCAAGGAATCACATGATAACTGGATTCTTGCAGCGATAAGTCATTGATGAGTAATAATGTTGCTATTTTTTGTTTAATGTTAAACATGTGTTACTGAAATGTTCATGAACCGACCCGCCATAATTTGTCTGTGGATATTGCAAGATGCTCTTGTTGTAGCGTCCTACTTCGCATGGGCACATAATTGGATAGGCATGTATTAATTATTTGCATCTTTTTCACAGATGGAAGATGTGTCTATCGTGGCTGATCGTGCTGCTGACGCCGCTGGTAGCGTGGCTGGTCGTGCTGGCTGACGGCCGCTGGTGGCGTGGCGTGGGGTCGTGCGTCGTGCGCGTCCGCCGCTGGTGGCGTGGCTGATCGTGGCTGCTGACGCCCGCTGGTAGCGGTGGCTGGTCGTGCTGGCGTCGCTGCTGGTCGCGCCTGCCGGAGCCACGGGCGCTGTGGCTGGTCGTGGGGGGCACCGCCGCTGGTGTTGCGTGGCTGGTGGCGCTGCCGGAGCCACGGGGCGCTGTGCACTGGTGCGTGTGATGGCACCGCCGCTGGTCGCGCTGCCGGAGCCACGGGCGCTGTGGCTGGTCGTGATGGCACCGCCGCTGGTGGCGTGGCTGGTCGCGCTGCCGGAGCCACGGGCGCTGTGGCTGGTCGTGCTGGCACCGTCGCTGGCGGCGTGGCTGGTGGCGCTGCCGGAGCCACGGGCGCTGTGGCGGGTCGTGATGGCACCTCCGCTGGTGGCGTGGCTGGTGGCGCTGCTGGAGCCACGGGCGCTGTGGCTGGTAGTGATGGAACCGCAGCTGGCGTGTATGTCAATGCCGTCTCCGACTACGAGCCATCTGACAACTCCAGCTCTGAGGATAGTGGTGAGGACCATAACGGCGTGCCATACAGTGAGGAAAATGAGATGACCTCCGACGACAGCTCGAAGGGTGAGGTCGGGCTGGATGACATCTCCCTTAGGAGAATAAGGCTGCTGTGCCTCAAAGATCCCAAGCGGTATATCGGCGTTCCACCTGATGCCATGTTCATCATCCGCGTTATTGCCAGAACAAAAATTGCCCCATCATGGAGCCCAACATCGCGCCTCGAGCCGCTGGACGTGTGCCTGCTGGTATTAATGAAAATCAAGCTGCATCGATCATTCGCATTTATAGCGGATGACTTTGGCATTTCCAGGTCATATGCCGGCCGTTTGTTCGCGCGCTATGTTGAGGTCCTCGCTTCGGCACTCTCACAGTTTATCGCGTGGCCGTCGGATGAGATGACCCTCCAGAAGCAGCTGCCGCTCGCCTTCAAGGCACGGTTCCGCTCTGTGGTGGCCATTGTTGATTGTTTAGAAATTGAAATAGAAAAACCTAGTGCCGCACTGAAGCAAGCAAGATCTTGGTCCCAGTATAAGGGGGGTCAGCACGCTGAAATATTTGGTATCTATCACGCCTAACGGAATGGTTAATTTTGTATCCCTTGGCTTTGGGGGGCGTGTTAGTGACATGCATGTCATCCGTCGGTGCGGTTTTCTAAACCATTTAAAGCCGGGCGCCTCTGTCATGGCCGATCGAGGCTTCAAAGGTATAGAAAGCCTGCTGAGTGAGACCGGCTGCACCCTGATACGACCTAAAAGCGTCCAGGCGGGCGTTGTTCACGAGGCTAGCGAAGTTAAATTTAGCAAGCAGGTCGCCAGTCTGCGCATTCACGTGGAGCGCGCCATCCGCCGAGTGCGTGAGTTCGAGATGCTACGCCCACATGCGTGCATCAACAGTCGGCTGGTTCCGCTCACGGACGCCTGCATGACCATTGCCTGTGGTCTTGTCAACCTGCAGTCACGGCTGACCAAGATGTGAGGTTTTAAGGTATACCCAGGTGGCGCTGGTGCGCCTGCGAACGATACCGATTTCTACATTTGGCTCAGTTCGACGTGTGCATTGCGTTCGTACATTGTTGACGTGAACGTGTGTACATGACTGTCATTCCCACTCAGATGCCCGAGGAAATACACTGTTTATTTTGTTGTTATCGTTTTGTAAAGGAAGAAGACAAAATCGTTCCAATGCTGTATTGTGTTTACACAAGCAAGAAATAAATGGTAAGAAACGAATGCTACTATAGTCAAATATTTCAACTGGACAGTTGGGCGAAACAGCGACCAAACATTATGCACGGTTAATAGACAAACAGGACACATAAATCAAAAATTGTCTCTAGCATTCATGAAGCGCTGGTGGAATGGAACCATGACTCTGCTATTAATCGAACGGACAAAACGCACTATACAAACACAAAGTTACACAGCTTTGCATTGACCACGTTTCTAGTACCTAACCACAGCGTGAAACAACATCACTGTCCTCAGCCCACCCTCTCCTCGCCGGAGCACGCCTGCCCACTACACCAGCATTGGCAGGATGGCGCGGTGCCAGAAGGCCTCTGCCTGTGCCATGATTGGCTCGACGAAAGTCAGGTCCAGATCATCTTTTATCACTGTGACTGTCTGGTTAGTCTCAAAGTTCGGGTCCGCCACACACAGAATGCCTGTCTGTGCTCCGGTGGCCAGCATCTGCAGCTGCATCTGTGCCCGCACCTTCGCCGACATAGCCCCATTGGCATCCATGTACTTGGTGACAGTTTTGATTGCCGAAGGGCACTTCACCTCCACGGTGCACCGTTTCCCATCCAGCTGGCACAAGCCGTCGGGGCTGGCTGCGAAGGCGGGCCGCTCTGTGAGGAGGTGAAGCCCGGTGGCGGCGATGTCCACCCCGAGCGCGGCCTGCACTTCGCTGATAACCAGCGGCTCCAGCTGGACACCGCGTTTGGTGGCTGCTGTACCCTTAAACTTCGTGCATCCCAGGATGGTCTCCGTCAGTGAGCCAGCGACCGTTTTGCAGCGACTGACTTCGTATAGCTTGGACGCCGTCACACGCCCGAACCGCAGGTGATGCCATAAACGCGACTCATTTTGACTCATGGTTGCTGAACAGACAGCCGATACCAGTGCGGGGTCGAGTTTGCCCCTGAGAAATGCCCTCGTTATCGCTAGGTTGTCACTGGGGCAACCTTTGCAGAGCACGTCCATGGTTGCATCCAGCGGATCCACAGTAACCAGACTCCAACCACTTACCATCTCAAAAAACACCCCGGTAGGCTTATGGCCACCATCAATCATTTCCTTCTTGACGAGGTCCAGGAAATCATCAGGCTCGTTGGATACGGCCATCCGACGTTTCCGGCCGCCCATGTCTCTTGCCTTCATTGGACTCATGTTGCCGATGTTGGCCAAGCGGGGCTTGGTCCAGTAGCACTGGACTTCAGTCACAGCTTTCTCGGAGCTGCGCCTGTGCAGCCAGAACAGGAATGCTGTAACGTGTTTGCATCCACCGTGACGCGCCTGGCAGCCGTGACAGCTGGCCTCTTCTATTCCACCAGCCACGGTGTTGATGGAGACGGTGACGCCATACGGGGTGGTGTTGACACGGTGCTCCGGCGTCACTTTGCCCTTGACGATGATCATGCCCGGCTGAGAGTGAACCTGCACGTAGCCGATGGCTTCGTCTCCATACTCCTCACGCGCGGATCTGAGAAAGAAGAAGCCTTTCAACATTGTGCGAAGTCATTGTGTCACATACAATGGAAGACAGAGCATCAGATACGAGCATGAACAAATGCTTTAGAATCACTGACCAAACCTAAGCACTGTTCTTCAAACCTTAACAATGATATGAGTGAAAACAAGAGGTGCAGAAAATCTGAAATATTTTGTAACAACCTCAATCACGGCCACAGTATGAGCTAGCAGGTCACAGCGTTAGTCACAGCGCTACAATGCTAACCCTATGGCGCTGGCCTAGCCGGTCACAGCTTCAGAGTCACTGCTGTTACCAGGTGTGGTCACAGGCCAGCACAGCATAATTTGTTTATACACCCCTATTGAAATCACAGCCTGTGGTTATTAGCATTCTTTTTGAAGGTGTTGAAGAAACAATTCATTTCTTAAGGAATATGGCTTAGTAAGAAAAGGAAATTGATTACTGAACAGTACTGCTGGGAAAGAAAGCATGCTATCAACATGCATGAACACAATTTGAATAAACAATCTCACCAGCTACCAGGGCTATATAGAGAAAGGCCTCTCTGTGAGCCATTCATGTGACATGGCAGTGCAATAATTGAACCTTGGTCCCCCTGACCCATCTGAACCTGGGCTGCAGTTTAATATACTAGACACTCAGCCACCATAGCTTTGTACAATTTGTATCAGACCAAAGATAAATGCTAAAGTGCTTATACACCATGATTGTATATTAACTTTCTTGCTAAGTTTAGTAAGGTCAAGCTCACAGGCACAATCAGCAAATTTGAAGATAACGGACCAGGTGACCAAATCACTGACTTCACCTATACAAACCAAGATAACAATGCCTGATGTAGGTAACCTAACCACACAAAGTGTGAAGACAACCATGAGTGAACAATCATTTTAAAAGTTGGTGTGGCCATGGGCTCTGCTACAGGGGGAAGGGGGGATGTGTCTCCCTCAACTTTGGGATTTGTAACATTACGCCTATCAGTGTTGCATGGAAAGAATTGACTTCAGAAGGCCTCCGTCACCCCCAACTTTCGGAGTGTGGCGGAGCCCTTGGGCAGTGTTGGAATTTTCATTTCAGGTCCTCGTCCGGGAGAACACAATTTTTGGAGGTGGAGAACAGAGAACTTTGCAAATACTTCACTATAGACACAGTGGAGTATTTGCAAAGTCAAATTTAGTTAAATATGTGCAATTGTCATTGGAATTGCAGGCAACAATGCATGGACAAAATCAAGAAGAACAAAATCTTCTGGACCCCAAAAGACCAAAAAACATCTGATTTTCCAACACTGCCGGGCATTGGGTGTGGACCAAAGGATGTTCTAGTGCTATTTCTGTTATTTTATCATAGTCTGACTAGATGTTCCAATACATTTACATTACCAAAAATGTAATGTTGATGTGGCGATGCCACACCAACTTGGAAGTTGGTGTAGCATTCCCCACACCTGCCATACTTTATCCACCCATGAATACAATTTGATCGCTGATCCATTTTGGAGCATAATGAACCACAGTAGTATCACCCTAGGTTGCAACCATAATAAATAACAAACTTACCTTTCAAGTTTCTTGTTTTTCAGTTCAGCAGACACATGCTTTTCTGAATTTTGTATGTAAGCTACTATCAATGTCACTGTCACATTAGGTAGATTTTGAGGTGTGGCTTTGACAAAGCCTGGCTCTAAACCACGGGGCATAATTAAAACTTGAAATGCTTCTAAACTCAAGGAACGGAATTATTCAATCAGTAAACTATTATCCTCAAATCTTCCAACTCATCTAAGCAGTGTAGAATCGCATAGAAATACAGTACATCTGCGTGCATCTTATAAGTCTTTCCTGCGTCAAATATGCTGACATTCACCTACCGAAGCTCGACGTCACGGTTCGACCGGCCAATCAGAATGAGCCATATTTTCGCTATGAATAATTCATTTTCAGACTAACTAAGCATTTTTAAGCAAAATTGTTAAAAATTAAATACCAAAAAAATAACTTCTTTTGTTGTATACCAAGATATCAACAGCTTCATCGTAGGTCCCAACCCAATTCAGTGAGTTGGGGAGGGGAGGGGATGACAAAATTAGGGCATGTTTCCAGATGTGATATGGAATGGGAAGTGTACAGCTCAAAACATGGACATTCTTACCTTATTTTCATGTTTTTAAACCCTGAGACCTCCTTCGTCCTATAATTTGTTTTATAAAACAAACAATTTTGTCATTCCTCCACTGGGAGGAATACAGCCACACGATACCGCGTCACCTAGAAGTAGTCATCTAAGGCATTGGTCAATACCAAGACCGTACAAGAAGGTAGAGTCATCCGGAGATTTAAGCGCCCCAATCACTCGACATTACGTGACGTCACTGGTGCTCTGGTCCGACTTGGCTGTCGCCGCACGCGGCTCGGTGGCGTGCGAATATTTCGAACGGGATACGGATAGTTGAGCCTAAGGTACAATCCTATTTAGGATTACGTTTACCGCGGATAATTATCCATCCATTAACTAATGCTGAGGGGGGAGACGGCCATACGCTGCCCCGGTCTGTGTGAGGGGCAAATGGCGAGACGGCCATGCGCTGCCCCAGTCCGGCTGAGGGGGAGACGGTCATACGCTGCACCGGTCCGGCTGAGGGGCGAGACGGCCACACACTGCCCCAGTCTGGCTGAGGGGCGATAAATGGCATTGTTTTGGCTTAATGTTCAAGATATGCCTTTAAAAAATCAAAAGCGTAGACTTGCAACCTTACTACCTAACTTACTTATCTAACGGCGACGACTTCAAATTGCCGCTCGTCAAAACCCGTCAACAGACCGCAAACCGCTCGAAAGCGCAGCTACGGAGACGGGGCTGGCCAGTGCCACGACTGGACCAGAGCACCAGTAACGCCATCGCTAATGGTTAACCGCTCGGCAGCCGATACATGGGGAATCCCGGGATGATACCCCCTGGAGTCAACACATGTAAACGTACTTGAATCGCGTCGTTACTGGCACAAACAGCGCCATAATTGTCGCTGTCTCACCTGACCCACCGACCTGACAGCGACGCGGATGAGGCTAGTCATGGGGCAGTCGCGATATCGCCGTGTTTCTTTCAGCTGTAAATATTGGCTTGAGGAACGCTGCCACTAAATCAAAACACACTATTTTTGACAGTGTATGCAGGATGTGTTACACTGATATTCTAATGCTGATCCAAATTGAAGATGACAGATCCTGTCATGTTTTTTCGCCCCTCATATCTTTAGTTTGAGATGCTTAGATATCTTCAGCAGCGTTTTGCTAACTCACAGTACGGCGGTACACAATAAACTGACACCGACGTGCGTTGGCGCGTCGGAACATTTTTGTTTACCTCTGCATCATACGTTCAGGCAAAGTACACAAATAAATACATAATATTGCACATAGTTCGCATTCACACGCAGCGGATCACATATACGTGCCGCCACGACTCGCAAACTTTCGAACGCTAGTCAAGAAGGAATAGCGTGTTGAAGTGAAGAAATCAGCGGACGTACAGGATCTAAGAAAGGAGTTGGTAGGTGTTGGGACACGACAGAGAAGGCTACGAAGGACGGTATTTACTCTGGCAAAAGGTATAGCCCAAAGGGAGGATTTGTGAGTTGGCCGCGGCGGCACGGACAGGCGGAATGTCGACACGAGATGAGGACACTCAATGCGGCCTTGATATACATTGTGTAAAAACGTAATGTCATGCTGGCTAAGTCTCGCTTTCATAGAACACATGTTAAAATGAGCTAAAAGCGCCTCATAGCGCCCGCGTAGGTCAGTACAGGGTCGGTCCGACCTGGAGGCCAGCCACCTCACAAACTTGTCCTGGACACGCTCGAGACGCTTTAGATGGGTGACAGCTGCACCTGCCCATATTACACCGCCGTACTCGGCAGACACTGTACATGTGGGTTATAAGCGCAAATCAGGGCCCGATGGTCCAAACGCGAGTTTTGCCGGAATCGCGGCAGCTGCATGCTGCGGATGAGCAGACCCAGCATCCGGTTCGCCTTGGACACAGCAGAGTCCACGTGAGATGTAAAGGTAAGTTTTGCGTCGAGAACGACACTTAAGTCGCGCGTTTCACAGCGGCGCTCCAAGACGGTACCATTTAGTGAATAGTCATACATGATAGGAGATTTGCGTAGAGTAAATGAGATGACGTTACACTTTGACGGGTTAAGCTTCAGACGCCAGACACGAGACCATGCAGCAAGGCGGTTTAGGTCAGCTTGAAGAGCGTCAGCGTCGGCGGTACAATTCACGTGGTGATACAGCCAGTGGTGGATCTAGGTTTCGAGTTGGGGGGGGGGGGGAGGGGGAATTCGTTCCGTTTCTCAGCGAAAAATTGTTGACTGGGGGGGGGGGGGGGCGTCGGGTCGTCAGCGCAAAAATTTGTTGAGCGGGAGGGGAGGGGGAGGGGGTGGCGGCGTCGGGTCGTCAGCGCGAAAAGTCGTTGAGGGGGGGGGGGGGGGGGGGGGGGGGGGGGGGGGGGGGAGGAGGGGGTCGGGTCGTCAGCACGAAAGAGTCGTTGAGCGGGGGAGAGGGGTAAATCACGCCTTACCGGAGGCAAAAATCACAACCTCTCGGAACGGTTTGGGGGCGGGGGCAAAAGCACGCGTTTGCCTACCGATTTTTCGTTGGAGGGGGGAATTAGGGCATTCCAAGACAGATCGACCAAAATACCTCGAAACAGCACCATACATCTCATATTTCGATAAAACTACGTGGTGGGAGTTATCTGGGCTGTAGATTCACGCTGTGAACATTCCAGCCCCGTCCGTCAAATGGTTTTCGAGTTACAGCCTCGGGCAACTTTGTAATGTCAAGCAAAACTCTAATTTTCAGCGGGCAATTTCTCTCATCTAAACCATGCGAGTCATATAATGCTATATATCATCAGAATCATCAGTAACAATATATTATTATGATACAATCATTTTTGAAAAATTCGAAAATTTTGGAATTTCAGCGCGTGATCTCAGGTTAAATCACGTGATTGTATAATGTGGCCATTTAAAATTCGGAATTTTGTCCATGCCAGAATCGACATCTATACATAAGCCTTCGATGTTTAAAAAAATTGTGATAGTTTTTTCTTTACATATTTTATTTATATTTGTGTATTTGGAAAAATCATGGTCACCAGCACAGCACGTCTTTGGTAATAACTTTGGACGTAATTGTGCTAGAGAGCTCAAATAAACGGAATTAAGCTTATCTCGTCGACCTACTTTCAATGATATATAACATCAGCCTTGTAGTCGCGCTGTGACCTTAAGGTCACGTGACGACTAGAGGCCACCCGGGGCAGCCCACGTCAGATCGACAAAACCATAACATCCTACTTCTTGTATTTCGATTTAACTAGGTGTCGGGGGTCATCTGGGCCGTAGATTCACACTGTAAAATTTTCAGCCCGGTCCGTCGAACGGTTTTCGAGTTATAGCCTCAGGCATCTCTTTAAAGTCGCCCAAAGCTTGAATTGTCTTCGAGCGACATCTACCATATACATAATTCGAATTATATAAACCGAATTATATAAGAGGAGACCTGGATTCGACACGAAATTTTCGGCCTCTTATTTTAGAGCCGAAATTTGAAACTGAGCTGTTAAAGGAAATAGTTCACCTTGGAAAATGTTTCCCAAACACGATTTAATTATATTTGTTAATACAATTTATTTTTATATTGTCAAAAATGGCCTTATATCGCGCCGATTCAGGACAGAAGGCCGTAAATTATTATTGTTTCTTAAAACTATATGCATACTCTCTGAGTCAGAGTCCTGACGTCACGCGAATTAAAAAAAAATGGTTCAGCCAATCAGATTTGAAAGTAGTCGCTTAAGGATAGACTCGCATTAGAGATGTGCCAACCGGCGACCGGCGGTTCGCTTGCTAGCACCAGCTGCAAGCTGAATGGCTGATGGTATAGCCTCTGCCCGGGCTAGATCCAGCACCACATTCTTTCGCCAGCACCGCATTCTTTCGCCAAAAAAATCAAATATATTCGGATGGAGTCTTTTCAGTCAAGAAAACTTGCAGATAGGGGTTTCCCAACACGGGATACAAAACTGTTATCTCAGTTTAAAACCAATGTTGAAGGTGAACTATTTCCTTTGACCCGCGCTGTGCCGGTGCTCGGTGCCACCTTCGCCGTGCCGGGGGGGGGGGGGGGCGTTTCGACGCCCCCCTCTAACTCGGCTTCTATAGGACGTAGACAAACCAAAGACACTGTTCGAAAGCCTGTCAGAATTCATTTAGAAACTATTTTGGGCAATTTTTTATCAGGTCAATATTGAGGTCATCAAGGGTCAGATTTTAAACTTTTAGGACTTCGCTCCAGAAATTCCCAGATAGCGCAGGAATTGCGATAGCCAGGAACAAACGGAAAAACGCAATGGAAAGCTATTGGAAAATTAAATGTACATGGTGCCCTCAGATTTGCATTCAGGTGAATAATTTGGGCTCCATAGCTCATCAAATGTCAAACAGGCTATTTTTTAGCAAAACAGTTTTCACTAATATCTTTTTACCGAACAAAGATAGGGAAATAACTTTGACGCCATCGTGTTTGTCTCATCAAGGCGCTTCGTATCATATGCATTAAGACCAGGTTAAGTCAATTACAAAAGAAAATACCTCAGGTCAAGGTCAAGTGGTAACCCAATTAGGTCATGTTGCACATTGGGAGACGTGCCTCGACGAGAAAAACGCAGTGGTGCCAGTTTCACTTCTCTATCTTGATTTTGTCGAGAGTTATTGGCAAAAAAGTGTTGGTGACCTCGGGTGACCTCATCTGGTCATTGAATAAAAATTGAACCTGGAACTTCAAGAATTACCTATGATGACATGATCCAGAAGGAATTGGTCTGATATAATTCGTATTCTCATAAAAGGAAGCATTTGATTATTTCCCCATTGACTTGTAATGGGGAGGTCACGAAATTGACCCGACCTCAGGTCACCGATATTACAAATCCGAGATAAACGAATTGTAGGTACTATTTCTCTTATCAAATACTGTAAGTACGAAATCGATCGGCGGCCAAACACTGTGGCTGTGGTGCGACCCGAAACATTTATGGAGGTGGGTTCACGTGACCTGGTCTGGTGACCTGACCTGAGATGACCCAAAGTATTTTTTTAACATAATATGTGCAATTGATGCCCGAACAGCTGTGCCAAAAACGGCGGCGCGCAGCACCGCCGTTTTTTTTGCTATCTTTTAAAAACCTTAGGGGGGTCGGGTTAAGCTGAACCCCCCCCCCCCCCGGCACGGTGCGGGTTAAGCTGATACATTTTTATGTCTCGGCTCGTGAAAATGCGGATCCAGCACCGTCGTTCACTGCTGTGCTTAAAATAAGAGGCCGAATATTTCGTGTGAAATCCAGGCCTGCTGTCATTAGTGTATAAACATATGTATCATCAGAATAGCCATTAACCACAAATTAATTTAGTGTAATCTTTTTTTTAGAACTCGAATGGAAAAGTGTCGAAATTTTGGCATGTGACCTCAGGTCAGGTCACGTGATTTCGTTATGTTCTCAGTTAAAATTCGTGATGTGTCTTAGGTGGAATAGGAGGGTGCAGGCCCTTTGAATCACGTGACAACCTATTCCGCTCAGTGATCAAGATCACGTGATGACATCATTCATTATTTCGCCGATAGAGGCGTATGTGGATCTTTAAGACAAATTTTATCATCCCTATTTCCAGACTGAGAATGTTATAACAATAGCTAAAAGCGTTTTCCAGAGATAAAAAATCCTCAACTTTGCCAAATAAAGCGAAAATTCCAGCAAATTATCTATTGTATAATCAAGCCAGGTCATTTGGGAAATCAACCTCAAGGTCACGGAGTGACCTGCTGGGGTCATGCTATGCATCATTGAATGGAGATCAACGAGACACATATAATGCCGTTGAGTTAAGCCCTCTAGCACAATTATGTGCAAAGTTATTACCAAAGATAAAAAAGTAAGTACCAAAGTGATCATGATTTTTCAAAGAAAAAAACATATTTCGAGGGAAAACCTAGGTCACTTTTTTTTTACCATCGAAAGCCAATGTATCGTAGTCGATTCTGGCAATAAAAAATCCGCATTTTAAAAGCACGTGATCTGAGGTCTAATATCACATGTAAAAATTCCCAAATTTGCGTTGGTTCGAAAAAATGTATCACATTAATATATTGTTCCTGACGATTCTGATGATTACGGAAGAGCGCGAAGCGCTCGCTCTTCCTTCCGTGGTACACCAGGAGGCCGAACAGGTCGTGATGGGTACGGCCAGCTGGGATTCGACGGGATCAGCACTGAGAATATATGGGGAAAATATGATTATGAGCGGCCCGGCCCGACCCGACCCGACACGACCCGTGGTGACGCTTTTGAGAAGCTCATATCTCTGCAACCACACGTCCGATTGACAAGTTGACATGTATCATGTACGCTGACGATATTAAGCTGTATCATACAGCTTAATATCGTCAGCGTACATGATACAGTTAGTACGTATATTGCAGTCAATGTCGGAGGTAAAACAAATACAAGGCAGCGGTCCACATATACTGCCCTCAGTCACCCAAAGGCGACAGGCGCCCAATCAGACAGCTTGCCATTCAGCACCACTCGCTGTCTGCGGCCACTGAGGTAGGACTCAATCCAAGAGTACGCGCGACCTGTGACATTAAATGACGTTTTAAGCTTATGAAGTAAGAGAGCATAATTTACACTAGTAAAGGCCGAGGAATAATCCGCATAGACAGCATCAGTCTGCGCGCCCTGTTAAATCGAGTCCCAGCCGTGTGTGACAAAGCTGCTGAGGTTAGACAGCCGTCTGGGTAGGAAACCATGCCGCCCTTGCGGAAGAACTGGCAGGCAGTGGGACAGGAGGCAGTCGAAAACGACTTTCTCTAATATTTGTTTAACATAGAGGAAGTAGTGAGATCCCTCTGTAGTTATCTGCGCATTTTGTGTCCCCTTGTTTGTGGATCGGAATAATGTTGGCCTCTTTCCAGGCGCTGGGAAAAACTCCCTGGGTTAAGGAGAGTTTGCAAAGGATATTGATGGGAATAGCCAACTCGTGCGCACATTCCTTGAGTATCCGGGCACTCAGTCCATCTGGGTCGCACGCCTTGTGCTGCCCAATACACAGCAGCAAGTTTTCAACTTTTCCTGGTGGCAGAGTGAACGTGCTGAGGCTGGAAGTGTGAAGCACTTGGGCCTCTGGAAGGTCAGCTACGTGAGGATCCGATAATTTTGAACTGAATGACCTGTTAAACAGGTTAGCGCAGTCAACCTAGTTGGTGTAGGAGCGGCCTTGGTCAAGGAGTGTGGTCAGAGCGGGCTGCGAGGATTTCAGTGACTTAATATATGACCACAGCCGTTTGCGATTGTCTCGAAAGTCACTTACAAGGTTGAGCAGATATTCATGGTACTTTGCGTTTGCCAGGTGTTTGAAAGCGGATGAGAAAAGTCCGATCATTATTAGGAGATGGCGATTTTTTTGCACGATGGGCGTTATTCTTTAGCCCATGGGCACATCGCACGTCGCGATCAAACCATGGGGGAAATCGGCGGTCACAGGAAATAACAGGAACGTGATCAGCAACAGCAGCATGAACGAGGTCATAAAACAGCCCTGTAGCACCATTGACATATGTATCTAGTAGACAGCTTCAAGGTATGCTCCTTAGGGCAGTGCGCAGGCCGTCAAAGTCTGCTCTGCGGTAGTTATAGGCTCGCGTTCGGGACACTGCGGATAGACAGGGTATACGCGCCGAGGAGCGAGACACGGTTTCACAGTGATCCGATTAAAACGTCCCCGGCCTCACACTGGTCTCAATATCACCGCCACAGGACAGGACCAGGCCCAGTGTGGCGCCACCACGAGTAGGCGCGAGCACAGACTGCTCCAAGCCACAGGCGTCAACAAGGTCCAGGAACTGGATGGCTCGGCTAGTCCGTCTGGTGAGCACCGGACCATCCGCATGCCATGCCAGTTCGGGGATGTTAAAATCACCAGTCATGATCAGTGGGCGGCCAGTCAGTCGCACCTTGGCGACAAGATCAGCTAAGTTTGCGATATCCGCTTATCGGTCTGGGGGGCGGTAGCATATCACTACGTAGACGGGGCGGTTACGCCCAACTGGATGACCAGCGCCTCGATGTCGGACTCCAGATCGGGACGTCTGGTGGGGCACAGGTGCGCCTTGATAGCACAGGCCACGCCACCTCCGTGTGTAGGCCGATCTCGCCTGAACCAGGTGTCGCTGCCCCAGCCGGTCTGCAGCTCTGAGTCCGCTACGTCGGGAGTCAGCCACGTCTCGGTGAGGGCGACTACGTCGGTCTGGCACAGGTCAGGCGCCAAAGCGCGTAACGTATGCAGTTTGTTGCGGACGCTGCGGCCGTTTTGCGACAGGACGGTGATGTGCTGGGACGGCCCGGGGTTGGATTCGAAACAATATGACATTGTTTTATCAATATCCTTAAATATGTCCTTAAATATCTTTAAATCCTAGTCCTTATTCTGCTCTCCTAGTACTCTCCTAGGACTTAAGGCTTAATCCTTAGATATGCATCACTGCAAACCTGGGTAGCTTCTAATTGGAAGCTTCCAGCCACTGATTTTAGGGCTACCAGGGTATTTTCCAGATTATTTCAATCTGATTTTTGAAGTGCTCGGAAGCACGACGCAAGTTCTGTTTGCATCGTGAATGTATTTGTACATATGTACATATGCAGCTGCTGGTATTTGTGAAGTACGGGCTAAAGTGAGTTCGCCACATAGCTGTTCCCAGAGGAGCCCTGGAGATGATCAAACCAACGTATCTGCAATATGTATGCATGGCACGTCAACAATGCCTGGGCCGCCCGAGGAAAGCTCCGACTCTATGGTCGCCTGATGTGTCAAGGAAACTCCGTCCAATGGCCAGTCTAGGGAACTGTGACGCCACACAATTGCATGGTTATATCTGGTTATACCCACTACTATATATCTGGTTATATCTGGTTATACCCACTACTGATTGGTAAGGAGCCCAACAATGGATGAATAGTGGCTAGCAATGCGTTGTTTTTAGTTCCTAATGCGCTAATCAAAGCCAATCGATATTGTCATTGATAAAAAAATCCTGTCAGGCACGTAGCCAAGGAGGGGGGGGGGCGAGTGCGGCCCCCCCCCCCCCCCCCCCCCCGGAGGCCAGGAGGGTCCTTTTCGGCGCGCAAGGGCCCTTTTCGACGCGCTGCACGCGCCGAAAAAGGCCGACGAGACCGCGCGAAGCGCGGTTTCATGGGCTCTTTACCACGCGTAGCGTGGTCTTTAGAGAGTTTATAGCACTTCAGAGGCCCCTTTGGGCCACCAGGGCCCTCTGAAAGACGAGAGGGCCCCTTGAACGTTCCAAAGAGCCCTGTGCATGTCAGAGGGACCCCTGGCCAGACCGAAAGGGCTCTGAGCGGGTCAGAGGGCCCCCTGAACACGTCGAATGGGCCCCTAGCCAGCACAGAGGGGCCCCTGAGCATGTCGGCAGGGCGACAAAGCGGCCAGCGCAGTCCCTTGCCAGGTCATACGGCCCCTGAGCAGGTTGGAGGGCCCCTGGACAGACCAGAGGGCCCCTGGGTAGTTAAAGACCCTGTGCAGGTCAGAGGGCCCCTGACCAGACAGAAAGGACCCCTACGTGGGTCAGAAGGGCCCCTGAACATGCCGAATGGGTCCCTAGTCAGCACGGAGGGGCCCCAGGACAGGTCAAAGGGCCCTCGGAGCATGTCGCAAGGCGACAAAGCAGCCAGCGCAGTCCCTTTCCAGGTCGGAAGGGTCCCTTAGAAGGCTGGAGGGCCCCTGGAAAGACCAGAGGGCTCCTGGAAAATGAAAAGGGCCCCTGTGTAGATTGGAGGGGCCCCTGACCAGACCGAAAAGACCCCTGGGTGGGTAAAAAGGGCCCCTGAACATGCCGAATTGGCCCCTAGCCAGCATGGAGGGGCCCCAGGGCAGGTCAGAGGGCCCCTTGGAAATGTCAGCAGGGCGACAAAGCAGCCAGCGCAGTCCGACCAGAAGAGTCGCTGGGCAGATCGGAGGGGCTCCTGAGCAAGTCAGAGGGCCGCTGGCTAGACCGAAAGGGTCCCTGGACCGGTCAGAAGGCTCCTTGAACATGCCGGATGAGTTCCTAGTCAGACTGGAGGGGCCCCTTGACAGGTCGGAGGGCCCCTGAGCATGTCGGCAGGGCGGCAAAAAAGCCAGTGCAGTCCCTGGGCCAGGTCGAAAGGACCTCTGAACAGGCTGAATGGGCCCCTTGACACACAAGATGGGCTTCTTTGAAGGTCAGAAGAGTCACTCGTCAGACCGGAAGGGCCAAAATCACGTAGAGATTCCAGATGAAGATTTAATACAAAGAGGACTTACTCCACAAGAAAAATAATAAAAGCTGGGCTTTCGGGTATATTGTACACCCTTCGTCAGGGTGATACAATATACCCGAAAGCTCCGGTTTTATTTTTTTCCGGTAGAGTAAGCTCTCTTTGTATTTTATATATATATCGCCCACTCCACATCATGTCTTTTCGCTTCGCGGATCCCAGATGAGTCCCTAAACAGGTTGGAAGGGCGTTGAAAATATCGGAGGGGCCCCTAGACGATCTGAAGGGGACCCTGGGCCTTTCAACAGTAAGAATGCAGTTGTCCAGGGAATACAACTAAAAAAATTCGCTCCGCTCCGCGGCGCAATTTAACTACAAATTCAATAATATGCGGGTTAGAAGAAGAAAAATTTGCTGCGCATTTATGTGTTATGTTGCTACATTCCTATACAATTGGGGAAAATAGTTCACTTTATCCCTTTTTTAACGCACTTTTAAACGCACAATATAACATTTTTAGAGGTCCGCACCATATGCAAGGCGATGCATTGATGAGAAAGCATATCCAGGGCATCAGACTCAAAATTTTCGCGCCGCGCAATTTGGTGTCGCTGGTTCCAAAGTTGATATGGCTGTTTGCTAACTCCAGCTCCTAAAAGTTGGTATGGCCCATGTCATACCTGTGATACTGCATATTACATCCTTGTGATGTGTGATGTGATGCTTTGGAGGGGCGGTGGGGAGATTCCTCCGTGACGGCGGTCGGTTTTGTTGAGTTTACGTTTCAGTTCGCGAGAGGTGCCATGTTATATACAGTGTGCATTTGCGCCAATCGCACTTGTATTGTTGATTATATTTGTTTGTTTGATAATATATTTTGACTGATTGATTGATTGATTGATGTGTCTTTTGTTGAATAATGTGGGATAGCGCTTTTTTGAGGCTCATAATGTATAATAGAGTTAATAAAAACCACAGCCTCATACTATGTAATATATTAATACAAAAATGAGACAAAAGAGACGACAGTTTCAGGCATGGCCCATCTTCAGGTCTCAAAGAGACCTGAAGATGGGCCATGCCTGAAACTGTCGTCTCTTTTGTCTCATTTTTGTATTAATATATTACATAGTATGAGGCTGTGGTTTTTATTAACTCTATTATGATGTGTCTTTTCATCCATTTTGTTTGGCCATTTCAACGGTTGGGAAGTGGGCACTTCAAACGCTCGGGAAGGGGCTCTTTCGAGGCGCCAACCCCCCCCCCCCCCCCCACCCTCCTGGACGAAATCCTGGCTACTTGCCTGAATCCCGTGGTCATTAAATACAAGATTGTTGCTTGAAATTGAGGTATCAAATACTTGTGCTTAACATAGTAAATGGTGATTACCTATTCCTCAAAACATTTACACCGAAAATTGGTTCCTTTCATTACGCTTCAGTTTGACAAAAGTTTAGTATTGGCTCTGCCTGTTGTGTTGAACCCACCTTCCAAAACGGTGATGCAGTATCAGCCAATCGGCGCAATATGTATGCCTTTGAAGATTGATTGGGCCCGTCCCACCGGAGTTTTCCCATGACCAGACGTGCGGTCTGCAAAACGAAGGGTGTATCACCGATAACTACCTCATGTCCTCACCCCGGCTCAGGGGATATGATAATCAGCCCTCCCCTATCTGAAGGAGATGGGACACGTAAATGGGATTGAATTATGACCGATTGGATTATAATATTCGGGTAAGCGGGTGAGACCGGATCGGGCCTGTTTGATCCGATAGAGGTGACAGGTAGCAGGCGAGGTCGGCATGCAATTATGCTGATTGCCGCCGGTGGTAGGTATCTGCCGTATATTATACATATTATGCCGTGTATGTTGTAATGTCATACTGTGTATAATTATCGATAGAGCAATCACAGGCCCAGACACTACCCATGGTTGAAGTCATCCTAGCACAAATTAAAACCTTCACAAATTACGCGAATGCGCGCGAAATACAGAATCGCATGGTACAATGCGAGATATATGATATAGATAATATATATATATATATATATATATACAAGATAATAGATAGGCTGAAGATGACTTGATACAATATCATCTACGGCCAATATACATATCCTCACAATGACAATGCGAGATGATTCAGGAAGCGTCAATAAGCATGAAACCCTTGATGCCTATACAAGTTAAATACTCACATATTTCCCAAAATCGGGTGCGGTTCCCAATTAAATTAAAATGAATGTCTAAAAAATCAAAACAATAGTTGCACATACATTTACTTAGCTTATATATTTTGTCTTGCGAACGCCAAAAGTTGAAATCAATGAAAGACTTGAGTCAATTTTATTGCCGCTGCATTCGTCATATCCATCGTCGTCATCCATCTAATAGGACAGGAGGCATGACATTAGCCCTGTTTACATAGCATAAATACATTCCACTAACTTTCCACAGTTGGAGACTTTTTAGCTTTTTCGATTCGAATTTATTTGAGGTAGCGTTTCCCCATGATTCGGGACTACTTGCTTACGCGTTTAGGCCTATGCTGCGGTAATGCGACGAAATAATCGTGTTTATTTTTAACCATTTGATCCATACTGTGATAATAGGTGCTGTGAGTGTAATACCATGATGCAACTTTTAAGAAGAAGAAAAAACTGTTAGATGCAACTTGTTGATGCACCTGCATCTGATTAGGTTTTAAATCAGATTTACTCACGAAGGAAATCAGGATTACAAGTGGGCGTTTCAATGACCGTACAAAGGCAACAACCATGGTCAACATGGTCAACAACAGTGCAACTATTGAGAAGATTGACGCAAATGCCGGAGCCTATTTGTTAGTATCTATGTGATATGTGTGTAGCTAATTTTGTTGGTGTTGAGGTGAGGTTATACAATTGATACAATATTCAGGGCAGGTCAGGGCTGGTCGGGGTAGGGGCACGGGGCACGGGGCACGGGGCACGGGGCACGGGGAACAGGGCACGGGGCACGGGGTACGGGGCATGGGAAACGGGGCACGGGACACGGGACACGGGACACGGGGCACGGGGCACGGGGCACGGGGCACGGGGCACGGGGCACGGGGCACGGGGCACGGGGCACGGGGCACGGGGCACGGGGCACGGGGCACGGGGCACGGGGCACGGGGCACGGGGCACGGGGCACGGGGAACGGGGAACGGGGAACGGGGAACGGGGAACGGGGAACGGGGAACGGGGAACGGGGAACGGGGAACGGGGAACGGGGAACGGGGAACGGGGAACGGGGAACGGGGAACGGGGAACGGGGAACGGGACACGGGACACGGGGCACGGGGCACGGGGCACGGGGCACGGGGCACGGGGCACGGGGCACGGGGCACGGGGCACGGGGCACGGGGCACGGGGCACGGGGCACGGGGCACGGGGCACGGGGCACGGGGCACGGGGCACGGGACACGGGGCACGGGGCACGGGGCACGGGGCACTGCAATGCACGGCACTAAACCTATTAGTCTATTTAGTCTATTTCAGTCTATTTATTTCATTTATTTTAGTCTATTTTTCACTATTAGTCTATTATAGTCTGTTTAAGTTCAGTGCCCGCATCGACTAGGCACGGCACGGCACCACAAACCATTTGTCTATCTGTTCTACAAATCTGCTATCTCAGTTCAAAACCCCATATTAAAGGGACATTCCCACCTTAACACTAGTTTTGAGTTGAGATAGCTAAGTTAGTGGCCTTAGAGCGAAACTTAGGGGGGTAACATTGAAAACAAACACAGATATCTGGTCTAAAAGAAATTCAATTGTGATTTTAAAATTTGGGCCTTAGTAAGGCCCACCCTTATATGGAGTTTTGTACCGATGACGTCAGCTCTCGTTATGGCCGGGTGTACTTGTTTGGAATGAAACTTTGATTTTCTATGATCGCGAATCGTGATGTTTGATTGTTGATTGATGTGTTACGCAGTGCCATCAACATTTGACCAGTTTGAATCTTTTTAAGTCAATAATTTCAATTTAAGAGCAATCAGGTATGCCTCGAATACCCTGTGTTGTGTGTGGCGAATCAAAGATTTATACTACGGTGTACAGGTGAGTCGTAATGCTATTTCATTTACCAACAGCTAACGGCCCAACAGGTTCCTATTTTCCTATCAACGTATTCACTAATTATGCTGTGATTATCGTTTCAAATATCACAAGAGCATAAGCCAGACAAAAGGCAATTTGTTTAGCATTAGGAGAGAAAAACATTTGGGTAATCAGACGCCTATGACGGATACTTTTGTTTAAAAAGATAAGTGGGAAAATGTGCCACGTGCCATTATTTTAAGATTGAAAAGAAGGTTTTGACACATTACAAAATTGAAAGAGGAAATTGTACTTTTACGTTACCCTGAGGAGGATTTCAAAACACATTTCACCAAATAAAAGTTGCTTATATTGTATATGAAATGCTGAAACATGCCAATTTTCTGCATTTTGTTCACATTTGGCAGGGGCTATGCCCACTGGTATTCCACTGCAACTGTATCCGCCAGTGGCGTTCTATCAATATGTTTGCTAGTGATGATGTTCATTGTTCAGTGAGCAAAATTATAAATTATGGAAATGTAAGATTATTTGACCAAAAGTGATACAGGTAGGTAATATTCGACTCAGGTAGGTACCTGTCAGTGCGCCGTGTAATTCCATTCACAGTATGGCAGCATATGGTAACATCAGAAAAGCAGCTGCAATGTGCACCACAGCAAAAATTCCATATTTCTTCTGACAAAGGCATTAAACCTAACCAGGGTGTGTCAGGAAGCAATTATAATAACATAATCAAACCTGACCTAACCTTTACAGCAATTACGGTTACAGGGACCAACGTTTAGAACAATCCGCTCACTGCGCTGCAGCCCTACTGGGAGCTGTTGTACCCCAGACCCCCAGACCATCTTGTAGACAAAACCTAACCCTAAAGCGTAAATAAGTTGTCCGATGTATTAATGCAACCTAACCTAATCTAACCTATTTATAATAATAACGGCTTCGTCAGAAGAAATATGGAAATGCTGCCCTGGTGCACAATGCCTCTGTTTTTCTGATGTTACCATATGATGATGTGACGTCATACTGTACATAAGATGGTGCACTGACAGAAAGTGTTTTACCCTGTGTCTTACCCCATGTGACCTGCCACTGTGTCTGACCCTGTGTGACCTGCCACTGTGTCTGACCCCATGTGACCTGCCACTGTGTCTGACCCTGTGTGACCTGTCACTGTGTCTGACCCCATGTGACCTGTCACTGTGTCTGACCCTGTGTGACCTGCCACTGTGTCTGACCCCGTGTGACCTGCCACTGTGTCTGACCCTGTGTGACCTGCTGCTGTGTCTGAACCCATGTGACCTGCCACTGTGTCTGACCTGTGTGACCTGTCGCTGTGTCTGACCTGTGTGACCTGCTGTTGTGTCTGACCCATGTGACCTGCTGCTGTGTCTGACCTGTGTGACCTGCTGCTGTGTCTGACCCGTTTGACCTGTTGCTGTGTCTGACCCGTGTGACCTGCCGCTGTGTCTGATCCCATGTGACCTGCTGCTGTGTCTGACCCTGGTTGTTGTACGCTGGTTGTTGTACTGTATGTTGGTGTGGTCGTGCCATGACCTGAGCTCCCCCCCCCCCCTTGAGTTGACCGCCCCTCTCTACCCACAGGCGGTAAAGAAGCGTCTGCCCCAGTCCGAGTCGGAGCCGAGCTCAGAGCGGCCAAGCGTCCCTCGAAGGAGGCAGGCAGGGCTGGCCAGCTGACCGAGCGCAGCAAGGTGGCCGCCCGCTTCCGGCCGGCCTATTTCCCTTCCCTTCACCTGCGTTTTTGCCTGAAGCAGATCGTTCTCATTTAAATAGTCTGGATGGCTGTGTTGTACGGTACCTTTTTTATTTTGCTCGGTAAAGGCTGAATAGGGACACTGTCGTGTGGTTTTGGTAACCAAAGGATGCATTTTGTCGCATTATTCGTGAAGGAAGCACATTTCGGTTTGATAATAGTTGATCAGGTTGTTACATCTGGCTAGTCAAGGGTGGGCACAATGTCGTGTATGATACTGTTAACTGTTCCCTGCACTGCGATACGAAAATAAATGTAGAAAGCATTACACTGTCTGCGAAATAAAATCATCAAGAATACAAATCGGAATATCAAACGGAAGATTTCGTGATCAGTGTCTTAAGTATGCTGTATGGTCTGTACTCTGTACACAAATTTTCAGCGAAATCGAGTTACACGGCGGACCTTCGTATGTATGACCGTCCGTATTTCGTAAGATACGAAAATCCAAGACCAAAAACATTGGATTCGTGATCAGCGCATCGGATATGGTTTGTGGAACAATTTTCAGCGAAATCGAGATACCCGGCGGACCTACGTATGCATAGGCGTAGGAACAGGGGGGGAGGGCCCCCCCCCCCCCAACATTTTTGATTTTACCATTACGCCTATGGGCGTTGCATGGAAAGAATCGACTTCAGAATGCCTCCGCCCCCCCCCCCCCCCAACTTGAACATAGTTCCGACGTCCCTGTTCGTATGTATGTATGACCGTCCGTATTTCGTAAGGTACGAAACAATCCCAGATCAAAAACATTGGATTCGTGATCAGCGTATCGGATATGGTCAGTGTATCAATTTTCAGCGAAATCGAGATGCCTCAAATATCAAACTACATTTGGAATAAATCTGCTCCTAGTTTGACGGTGGTGTACGAAGAAGCATACGTTCAATGGTTGGTTTTGTATTCAAAGCGCCAGAATTGTCTAGAAAAAATGTGCCATATTTTGGCAGCGTAAAGGATTTCTATATAGCTCTCTAGAGCTCAATATGACGTCATCATCCCAAATTTAAACAACTTAATTTTTATCAAGTTAAGTGTCGTTTTCGAGAAAAACATATCACCATCGTTTTCAGCAGCACTTACTTCCTATTTTCGGGTACAACCGGCGTATATTTGACAACTTTCAGAAAGGTGGCAATGTCCCTTTAAAGGGACTGTCCCAACTTCTCAAAAGTTGTCAATTGTACGCCGCTTGTGGTGCAAAATATGAAGTAATTGCTGCCGAACACAATTATGACATTTGTTTCTCGCAAACAGTGCTCAATCTCATACAAAGTTAAGTTTTCATATTTGGGTTGATGACGTGATATTGAGCTCTAGAGCTACACAGAAATCCTTGATGCTGCCAAAGTATAGGCACAATTATTTCGAGACAACTCTGGCGCTTTGAATGCAAAGCAAACCAATTACCAAACCATTGAAACGTAGCAAATATCTCCAAGGTTCACCTTAAAACAAGTCCACTATCATCACCATTGGGTAAAGAGAGGTGACGTCATCGGCTTTAACCCGGTATTGACTGGGGTCTCAGCCGAACGCCATTGACTGGGGGGGGGGGGGGGGGGGGGGGGGGGGGCGTTAAACTCTCCCTGGTTATCTTCCGAACCAATGATCGCAACGAGACGCGCAAGGCAGTATTAAAAATCTCTCAATAAGATGAATCTACAGCATGCTAAAAAATATCAAAGTAAGGTCAAATGTAAGGTCAAGGTCCGGTCAAAGGTCAAAATCGACATATTTGAGTTTATGTGCCATACTTTCTATACAAAGCCTTCGATTACTACCATAATCTCCCAAAGTGCTGCCAAAGGTATGTAAGTATCCTGCATGAGCTAAAGTGAGATTGTTGGCCAAGGTCAAGGTCAGGTCACAAAAGGTCACTATGCTCAAAATATCTACGAAAGTCATGCAACACATGTTTTATGAGTTATTTTCCACGTCGAATTCGATAGTGATAGTCATTTTACCACCTGACTTCATTTACATGAAGTTAATGTCAAGTTAAGGTCAAACTCAGGTCACTGCAGGTAAAAAAAAAAATGTATTGATAAATATAAATAAAAAAGGCATGTTTCCAGATCAGTTGTGTCTCAGAAATATAGTGATGCCATTTATGTGTCTGTATCTGGTCAATACAAGCCAAACCACGTTTTTTTTTGTAATATGACGTCATGAGTTACCAATACTTTAGATGCCATAAGTCAGTCAAAAATGGGGATATCATTCTGAAATTTGGTATGTTAGTTTCCCATATGTGGTTCTCTTACATATATTCCGGCTTTTTGAATATCTTTGACAAATTTGATTTTGTGGTCATCCCCAAAAAACGTTTGTTTTTGTCAAAAAACACAATTTTCACAAATCCGAGACACCTATGTTGCAGCCCTTGCCATTTGCTATCTGTTGACGTTTTTGGATTGCATTTTGCTCACAATATAGCATTTTTACGGTTTGTTACATTTTAGCTGATTTTGGTGTAAAACTCGTGTGTAGTGACGTCACTAAATTCGCTATAACTCGAAATTTTTCAGAGACATTGCTTTATTTTTCACAGAAGACGTAACCGTGATTTAGAAGAACGTACCTGAAGTTTCACGTTGATAGCGCTATTGGTGTTTGAGCAATTACGACAATTAATCAAGGGGGGAGGCGTTAAACGCCCCCCCCCCCCCCCAGTCAAGTTAAGCCCCTATTCAAATACACGTAGGGCTTATTCGTTACAATTGTCAAGACCAAGCTCCAATTTCTTTTCGATTAGACCTAGGTAGTTGTTTTAGCTGCTACCCTAAATAATTTCCATGCAATATTATATTCTTGGATTGCTTCAAATTTAAGGCTTTGCATCGTGACTTCCAATGAAGGTTTAACTGATTTAAGCGTGATGCATGCTTTGCTAAGCGTTACTATAAGCACGTCTATGTTGGAAAGGTCTGTTAAAAGAAACCAATTAACTGAATTAAAACTCAAGACGGTGTCATATTCTAACCTTAAATGTGATGGTATTTCCTTGATGAATATTTGTGGTTTTGGACATTGCCAAAACAGATGGATAATCGTTTCAGTTGCACTTTCGCAGAAGGTGTAGGTATTGGATTGACGAACTTGAATACTGGCTAAGTATTTATTTTTTGCGTATATTCGATTAATAATTCGAAAATGAAGGTAAACAAGGTAGGTGGACATTGTGGCCATAGTAACTTTCTGTAGTCCCTTGGGTGAATTCGCCAATATCAGCTATCCATTTTGCTCGGAGACGTTCATTAGAAGCATTATTGCTTACCGTTGTCTTTGCAACGAATGTCTTGTACGCGGATTTTGAAAACTTGTTTTATTATTTAGTACTAAATTTATTTTGTATGGCATGTTTGGTCTCTTAACCCGCGAGCTACTGTGATATATTTCATAACGCGACTTACTGGGGGGGGGGGCTATTCTTTGCCCCCCTCGGATCTCCGAAACTACTGGACCGAATGTAAAAATTCAAGCAGCATTCGATAGCCCTGGGAAATTTATCGAGGGGAACCTAATATTGTTGACATCCGGGTCACCGATGACGTCACAGGTCAGGTCAAGTACAAAATGTATGACCGTGTCAAAAGGTCTCGATGGATGGAATTGTCGCGCAAAATTGCGCGACAATTCCATATATATTAAACGCATAAGTTGTCGATAAATCGGTATGATTCGTGTGTCCGACACTTCTAAGTACCTTTCTAAGCTGTTTATGGCATTGGGTCAGGTCAAGATCATCCGAGGTCACGAGGTCAAACTGCAGATTACGGTCATTGGGCGTTGTAACACATGTTTATGTTTTTCTCGTCTAGAACGCGAAAAATGACCTTAGAACATTGTTTGTTCCATATAAATAGATGTAAAAAGCAAAAATGGAAATGCGTATTTTATGCATAGTAATGCTGTGAGAGGTGGTCGATTTGAGTCATTTAACCCGCGAGTTACTGGGGTATATTTCATAACACGACTTACTGGGGGGGGGGGCTATTTTTTGCCCCCCCCCCCTCTGATCTCCGGAACTACTGGACCGAATGTAAAAATTCAAACGGCATTCGATAGCCCTGGAAAATTTATCGAGGGAAAATAATATTGTTGACCTCGGGGTCACCGATGATGTCACAGGTCATGTCAAGTACAAATTGTTTGACCGTGTCAAAAGGTTTCTATGGATGGAATTGTCGCGCAAAATTGCGATATTAAACGCATAAGCTGTTGATAAATCGGTATGATTCGTGTGTCTGACACTTTTAAGTACCTTTCTAAGCTGTTTATGACCTTGGGTCAGGTCAAGGTCATCCGAGGTCACGAGGTCAAACTGCAGATTACGGTCATTAGGCGTTGTAACACATGTGTATGGCTTTGTTTTTCGTCTAGAACGCGAAAAATGACCTTCGAACATTGTTTGTTCCATATAAATATAAGTAAAAAGCAAAAATGGAAATGCGTTTTTTGTCATAGTAATGCTGTGAGAAGTGGTCGATTTTTGTCATTTAAAGGTCATAACTCGGTCAATTTTAAAGATATCTACTTTAAATTTGTTACACATATTCACCGCATACGTCTCGATCATACATATTCCGGTTTTTGGATAATTCTGATTTTTTCTTGAAAATTTTGTAAAAACAAAAAAAATGTCTTTGGATTTCTCAAAATTTTGAATTTCAAAAAAACTCAAAAATCCGAGATAGCAGTTTGATAGCTCGGTCTATTGTCAGTAATTTGATTTAATGCAATTTAGTTTATCTCAAATATCGTACCTTTGACAGCGTTTTCCGCAAACCATTATTTTGCAACAAAAACCGAAGAACATGACGTCACTCTGACGTCATTTCCGGTTGACCTATCATAGCCTCATATTTGTCTTGTTGCTAACATGTGTAGAATTGATGTGAGAGAAGTTACTGCAAGTTTGGTGACGATGCAGGTGTTCGTTTAGGAGTTATTGCAAAATAACGGGAGGGGGGGCAAAAAATACCCCCCGAGTAACTCGCGGGTTAAAGGTCATAACTCAGTCATTTTTGAAGATACCGACTTAAAATTTGGTACACATATTCACCGCATATGTCTCGATCACATGTATTCCGTTTTTGGATAATTCTGATTTTTTCTTGAAAATTTGGTAAAAACGAAAAAAAAATGTATTTAGATTTCTCAAAATTTTGAATTTCAAAAACACTCAAAAACCGAGATAGCAGTTTGATAGCCCGGTCTATTGTCAGTAATTTGATTTAAGACAATTGAGTTTATCTCAAACATCGTACCTTTGACAGCGTTTTCTGCAAACCATTATTTTGCAACAAAAACCGAAGAACATGACGTTACTCTGACGTCATTCCCGGTTGACCTATCATAACCTCATATTTTTACTTTTGCCAACTTATGTAGAATTGATGTGAGAGAAGGTACTGCAAGTTTGGTGACGATACCTGTAATTGTTTAGGAGTTATTGCAAAATAACGGGAGGGGGGGGGGGGGCAAAAAATACCCCCCAGTAAGTAGCGGGTTAACATGGGTTTTATCGACCTGTCCCTGAAAATGTTGTGGAAGACTATATATGTACTAATGCTGCATAACATAAAAAGGTCATTTGTATACCGTAAACGGTTTCCAGTTCCTGCTTGGAATAGATTATGCCAGAATCTACATTATATAAATCTCTATTTAAATTAATGAACCTCAGTCCTCTGGCATCCCATTTCCTAACAATTTTTGTTTCGTATTTAGTCCGATCTGAAAACCATATTTTTCCCGTTATTATCTCCTCATCCGATAGGTTATATTCCTCGTTGAATTTAATTCATGCATCCACGAGGTCTATGTAAAATGAATTTGTTGACTTGTTTCGTAGCAATTTGAGTTAAGCCAAATGTTTGGAAGTGCTTTCGCTGCAAGAACTGTCCAGTCGGTGCTAGACGTACTTAAACGTATTAACCATGACAGTTTCATTTTGTTTTATAAAGGAATCAATCTGTACCATGTTTAATCCATCCTTTGAAGGGTGTTGTACCAGTTTGGTGCGTTTTATTTTGTCATTCTTTTGACCCCACACAAATCAAAAAAGTAACCTTTCATGATCGAGCTTTAACTATTGACATTAGCTAAACTTTGGGAACGCCAACGGCGATTGCATTTGTCATGAGCTTTCGATTGTTGTTTTTTTCTGTTTGATCCTAGCTATCATAGTTACCAAGACATTTGGGGGGTTTCTGGAGCAAATTCTAAACTTGGAAAATTTGACCGTTTATGATCTCTGGTGACCTCAATATTGACCTGAATAAAAAAATGCCCGAAGTAACTTCGAATGTCCTTATTCGTCGTTCTCACGAAGGATCTTGCGTTTGGGGCGATTGGTGCGATTGGGGCGTTTGGGGTAAATGGGTCTATAGCTTGTAAGAACATGGTCTTTGCCGGTGATTTTTGGTATCAATCACAATTTTATGAATTAATGCATAAGTATATGCTCTTACAATGCAATATTTACCGTTAGTTTACTTTGAATATTCACATTCATGAGCAAATCTGGCAATTTTGGGCTGTGTTAGTTCCTTCTACAGAACATACCGAAAACGCCCCAAAAGAAACTAAAACGTATACTAGATAATCAGCTTTGATTAAATCAAATACGCAATTGACAGTTAGTTAGGGCAAAACTGCAGATATTTATGGCAAATAAATATAACATTATGATGAAAAAACGCAATCAAATGTCAAAACCATAGACAGACCTTAATTCAACGTCGCCCCGTCCCGCTGGGATCGTCCAATTTAGAGCGGTAACTTCGTTGGTTTCCGAAAACCGGAACAATCCTTACGCATTTCGAATCACACCAAGTGTTGTTGATTTAATTAATTGATGAATTGATGAATCTCACAAAAAAGCTGAGAAGACCTCAGAAAAAGCACTTATAAACCCATGAAACATGCGGGCTTTCTGCAGCCACATGTAATGAAGTCTAAACAATGGCTTCTCTAGATCGAGCGGACGGCCCAGGCGGCAGGCGCCGGAGCCACGTGTGCAACGTGGTGTCAGGCGACCGGCCGTCCCGTCGTCATGGTGACCGGGTGGCGGCGCCTGCGCAGAGCCAGCGCAGAGCCGGAGCCAGCATTCCCGTCGTCTTACAAGAAATGATCAAAACGAAATCGCTAATTATCATTAATCCTTGCTTTCAAAAGTGAATATGACTGAAAATATGAATGGACTAATTCATCTAGTTTTCATTGAAGTTCCTGAAAACCATGTCGTTGCAAAATATGACCATTTCCCGAACCAGCCACTTCCGGGATTCGAGCAAGATGGCGACGCACAAATACTCCAGCCGTCTGGCAACACCGGAGCTAGTTTAAGATTGAATTGTCAATTTTAAGTAAACTATGATGCTATCATTAAAATGGAATTTTCTGAAAAATGCATTAATTCATAAAGTTGCAATTGATACCAAAAATCACCTGGAAAAGCCATGCTCTTACGAGCTATGGACCCATTTACCCCAAACGCCCCAATCACCCCAATCACCCCAAACCTCCCAAACGCCCCAATCGCCCCAAACGCAAAATCCTTCGTGAAAACGGCTATTGAGAGCTTTCAAATGTTTGTTTTTGCGTCTTTCTGGCCCTTTTAGTGTTCGAGTTAGTGGGGTCATTTTGACCCCCCCCCCCCCCCCACCACCAAGGCGAAGTTGTCTCAGAGGCCCACCGGGGCGCGGGTTAAAATACAGGGGCAGACATGGTGATGCCAGAGGCTTATTGACAATGCTAGAGGTGGAGCATTCTCGGGACGTTTTATGATTATCGACCCTGAAGGATGCCTGTTTCCTCTTCTGACCAATAGATGACTATAAGATGGTGTGAGATGGTGTAAGATTCTGACTATAAGATGGTGTGATCTCAGAGATCCACCCGTCTTAATGAGCTCGGGTTAGGTACATTGCACTGATGAGACAGAGAGTCGAACATATAATAATAAATTCATACTAACGAGAAAGTTTGTTGCAATTAAGTGTTGCAACATTTCTTGTCGAAGTTGTCAAATAAAAGTGTTTGGTTTGGTGCCGGGGCTCCTTTGCAGGGGCTCTGCCACGCCTTTGAAATGGGGGGGGGGGGGGCGGGATCGAGGGAAGCCGAGTGGTCGCCGTCAGCGAAAAGTTGTTGACGGGGGGGGGGGGGCGTTAGTGAAAAGTTGTTGAGCGGTGGGGGGGGGGGATCGTCAGCGAAAACTTAATGACTGGAGGGGTGGAACGGAACTGACTCCCCCCCCAAACACAATGTTTTGTTGAGCGGGGGGGGAGTGTCAGCGAAAAGCTGTTGAGCGGATTGTCTGGCAAAATTGGGGGGATAATCCCCCTGGCTCAAGAATGGGGGGGGGCACGTCCCCCCCCCCGTGGCGGAGCCCCTGGTTTGGTGGGTACCTCGATCTAATCCGACTTCAATTCCAGGCGGTGTGACTGCGATTCTCTGCATAGTGCTGCCATCTCAGTCATCTTGTATACTAGCGTCATCTATAAAAGCACCAATGAATGCGTGACTAAAGCCATACCTACTGGGACAAAATATCTGACAATGATAAATTGTTTAGTATGGTGCGAACAACGTTTATCTGTAAACAGGGCCAATTTTAAGGGAAAACCACGGGGGGCAAAAGGTACCCCAATTTTTTGGGCCATATTTTTGTGGCTAAAAGGTACCCCCCATTTTTTTTTACTCCGCGGATTTGGGCCGGTCACCTTATTTTAGTATTCGAGCTTCAGAAATTCACTTGTCAAATTCACACAAAAAAATGTGGACATTTTTCGGGATTTTTTTTGGGGGGGGGAAGAGAAAGAAGAAAAAAATATCCGAGATAGCCATTTGGAAGAAAATGTAATTTCCTTTCTTTTGACGTTTTATCTATTTGCAATTTGCTTTGAAACTCTATTTTTACGAATTTTCGAACATTTATTGTTTTTCCACCAAAAATGGCATGAAATGACGTCATTAAAAGTAATTATCTCCCAAAATACTATATACATTTAATTGAAATTTGGTAAGAAGATTCTACGTAGAATTGATGCAGTATAAGGTACTGAGAGTTTCACGTTGATATATATCACAGTTTTAAAGTTATTGAGAAAATCCGGGAGGGGGCAGATTCTGCTCCCCCCCCCCCAGCGGGGTGCGTGTCACCGGGGCTGCTTGAATTGCATCAGGTGCGCTGTTTTGTCTATCATTGAAAGCAAGGGATACATACAAACTTCAAATTAAATCACTTGAGAGAAGAAAAAACTTCCGTTTTCATGAAGTTTTCTCCTAAAATCATTGTTTTTCACGTTCAGTGCAGGGAACACGCAGGGGGGCATACTTGTATTGCATTCCCCCCCCCCCCCCCCAGATTCCTGTGTGTGGGGGGATTTTCCCCTGATATCCGCCCCTGGATCCGCCCCTGGATCCGCCACCAGGATACCCTCCCCATTAGTTTTTTTTTGGGAAATAGCGGAAAACGACGCCATTTCGCGCCGCCATTTTTTGTACAACCGCTTGCCTATCAATTGCCCAAATCCTGTTAATTTGTTTACCTCGGGTCTCCTCAGGTCACGTCACTAAGTCAAGTCTAGTGATCCCACCTCCAAAAAAAATGTAAGGTCGTGCCGGAGAAACTCTAAACTCTCCCCGGATTGTTTGACCGATCAGTTAGATACTCACAGGATTTAATCAGGTCATAAACACCTACAATTCTGCTATTTCGGATGATTTTTATATTGGTGACCTAAGGGACCTATTTTATGACCTCCCAATTATAAGTTATTGGGGAAACATGAAAATGCATATAAATCCACAGGAAATGGCTAAATTTGCTCAATTTTCACCAGAGTCCCGCATCTTTTGCAAAATACCCAGTGGCGGATCTACTGTTGGGCAAAATGGGCAATTTCCCCCCCCCCCTCAAACCGCCTGAAGTTGGCGCAAGATTCACACATTTGCTGATATAGAGGAAAATCTTAAGCAACTTTTACTAAGGAAAGTTAGCATTAAATCAGCTTGCAAGCATATTATATACATATATTACACTTAAGCAAGCCAAATCCGATGCGTTTTCATAATTGTGTGAGACTTTTTGGAATTCCCCCCCAAAAAAACACCCGTTCTGGATCCGCCAATGCAAACATCCATGTGGTGTTTTTATCCAGTGACCAGGGGCGTCGTTGACCGGGGGTCCCCCCCACACACACACACTTTTTAGGGCGGCCGAACCCCTCCCCCTCCCAAACACACTTTTATGGCGGAAGCTGATTCTAGTTTGCATGTAATTCCTATTAAAATCAAGATTGGAATATAAAAAAAACAAAATACAGATTTCTCCCCGGATTTGACCCACTTTCTCGTTCAAGTTGGGGTGGCTGAAGCCAAGTGACCAGGGGCTTCGTTGACCGGGGGTCCCCCCCCCCCGCCCCACACACACACACTTTTTATGGCGGCCGAACCCCTCCCCTCCCAAACACACTTTTTATGGCGGAAGCTGATTCTAGTTTGCATGTAATTCCTATTAAAATCAAGATTGGAATATAAAAAATACGATGAAAAAATACGACGGTAGCTTCTCCAGAAAAGTTGTGGGGGAGGCTGAGCTGGGAAAATCGCTTAAAGTATCATCAAAATCCACCAAAATACAGATTTCTCCCCGGATTTGACCCACTTTCTCGTTCAAGTTTTTTTTAAAACTTCATTGTCTCCCAAAATGTGTGTGTGTGTCTGAGGGAGGGGGGGGCTGAAGCCATCTCAACTGAACACTGGCGGATCCAGCCTCTCCGTGGGGGGGGGGCATCTTTTTGTGGCAAAAAGGCACCCTCATTTTTTCTCTCCGCGGATTTGGGCCGGTCACATTTTTTTGGTATTCGAGCTTAAGAAATTCACTTTCCAAATTCACAAAAATTGATTTTTTGGATTCCGAAGAAAACAAAATATTTGTATTTTGGGGTCAAAAACACAAAACCTCGAAAATCCGAGATAGCCATTTTGAAGAGAATGTAATTTATTTTCTTTTGACTATTTGTTTGCAATTTGCTGCAAAACTCTATTTTCTACAATTGTTCAAACATGTATCGTTTGTCCATCAAAAATGGCCTGGCATGACGTCATTTAAACTTCATTGTCTCCCAAAATACTGCATCAATTGCATTGGAATTGCGTGAGAAGACGTCGAATTCATGCAGCATAAGGTACTGAAAGTTTGATGTTCATATCTATCATAGTTTTCAAATTATTGAGAAAATCCGGGAGGGGGCAGATTCAGCCCCCCACCCCCAGCGGGGCGCGGGTTAAGAGTGTCACCGGGGCTGCTTGAATTTCATCAGGTGTGCTGTTTTGTCTAGCATTGAAAAAAGGGATACATACAAACTTTAAATTCAATCACTCGAGAGAAGACAAAAATCCGATTTCATGAAATTTTATCCTAAGATCATTGTTTTTCACGTTCAGTGCAGGGAACGCGCGGGGGCATACTTGTATTGAATGCTCTTCCCAGATTTCTGGGAGGGCATTTGCCCCTGATGCCACCCCCACTGGATCTGCCAGTGCCAGCAATTACCGCCACGGAGAGCATCTGCCAGCATTTTCTAGACAATTAATTTTCCCATTTTCCAAATTTGTATAAGCATTTGCGAAAGTTTTGTCATGCCGCGCAGCGGCGCGAAATTTTTCGTTTTTTAGTGTGGATAGCTGGATGTTGTCTCCTGCAAAGGCAATGTTTACGATTTACTTGTATTGAATTCCCCCAAAAGATTCCTGTGGGGGGGGGGGGGGATTTGCCCCTGATGCCCCCCTCCTAGATCCGTCAGTGCAACTGAATAGGATCCTAAGTCCCTGCGACGTGGAAATGGCTCAGTCAGTTACGGATGAAATTTCCTTCGTTTTCCCTTCGACACACCGCTGCTCCGAAAGGAAAACGAAGGAAATTTCATCCGTAACATGCAGGGGCGTCGCCGACGGGAGGATCAGGGGACGGTCTCCCCCACTCCCCACTCTCAGAAGGAGGTGTGGTTGATCCCCCCCCCCCCCCCCAACACCACCACACACACACACACCACTTTTGCGGGGGAAGTTAACAATTTATCGTAAAAATTGCCTTTGCAGCAGTCAAAGTTCAGCTATCTACAGTCAAAAAGTGGAAATTTCGCGCCGCTTCGCGGCATGACACAAGTTTCGCAATTGCATATGCAAATTTGGAAAATTGGAAAATGAATTGCACCAGGGCCCACTCCCTTCATAAAATATCAACTTTCAAGCGGGCTACATGTTTAGCTAGTCTGCCGAGTTCCGAAAAAGGCGACGCGAACGCAAAGACGCGGACATCGGCACCCGGAAGCTGCTCCAGCGGTGCCCAGCTTGCAGGACCGAAGAGCTAATAGTGGGGACCAGGCCAGGACCATCTCCCCAAGCCATCTCCCCCCCCCCCCCCCAGGCTCCTCTAGATCCACAGGGACCATTTATGCGCGGAAAAGTCGTTCTGCCTCTTGCTGCTTTCAAACCATTCGCACCGTTACTAGTTGTTTGTTACAGTTTGGTTCATATGTATACAGTTATTATTATCATATGTATGTACTATTGAGCGCTGACCACCACCGGTCATCGTGATTTACTATCCGAGGCTAATGTATATGAAAAACTACCTTCATTTAAATATTGTTCATCCTACCGAGATGTGTACCAGGAAAAGGGGTTACCTGAGGCTTGGCTCCACTCACGGTCTGGTTCCAATATTAAAATTTGGTTTTCCACGACCTAAGATTAAAATTTTCACGCCGCTTCGCGGCGTTACATCGGCGGCCATCATCATAACGAAGCCATAGTCATCGTCTTCGGTTCGTCGTAACGCTGAATTAAATTTATAGCATTTTTAGCTTCTTATCCTACACATGGCCCACCGCCTATATTTCCGGGTTTTATCAGGAAAACCCTTTCTAGGTTTTATCAGGAAAACCCATTTAAAAAAATCCGCCGCTTGACGGCGCGAAATAACAAGTACCTACTATAACATGAAAATCCACATACAAAATCCTGCAAAGGCTTAAATACACGCAAAAATGAGGGTACATTTTTTTCGTCATTTCAGCCGACACCCCCTTTCCCCACACACACTCAAAAATGATCGGCGACACCACTGCCTGTGACCCCCACGAGGTAAAATATATTCTCCCTGAGGTCATTCGTCATTTTTCTTCCATAACTTGTTTACCAAACCAGTAAGGCGCCGTAGTTGGCGATGAACGAGCGAAGGCGAAGGTATGGTGTATGGTGAATTTCATTTCGATCAGGGAAGTAGTTTCTGAGATACAAATACGTGGTGCACACATGCGCACGTGCAGAAGCACTCCACCTCTGACTTGTGGGAAAGTGGCGGCTGAGAGATCCCTAACCAGTAACCACGCACCAAATTTGAACACAATCGGCTCAGCAGTTGCCCCACCCACTCCAAATTGTGTGGCGACGTTCCTGATCCAGCAACCCCCGATCTCACCTACTCTGCCGCTAATGAGCAATTGTTCGAAGGATATTGAAATTCAAGATATTCCAGAAATAATTTAGAGATACTTATTTTGGCTGGGAAATACTAAAACTCAGAAATATCATGACATTTGCATTGGATTTGAATACATTTATCACCAGGTAAACATATTGTATTTTAATTGAATGCCTATCAAGCGAAAAATGACATGGAAATACTTAAATCAGGGCGGGCAACATTTCTTGACTGGGGGGGGGGGGGGGCAACACGGCTCACTGGGGGCATTTGCCCCCCCCCCCCCAGTTAACATGTTAAAATAGGCCCTGCGCTTCCCATTCACTCGTAATGTTAAACACAATACGAGCTCGGATAGAGGCTAACGTCCGGTCGCTCTAGTCCCGCCCTTGACTCCGCCCACCACTTGCAACCGACCGGTCACTGATCGGGCAGCGCCGGTACAAGGTCAGCCATTTAATTTCGTTTCGTGTTGAATTTTGATGAGCATTCCCTTGGTTAAGTTGCTTAATTATTCTTTTCAAATCAGGGAATGTGTCATTGTGTGGCCGATTTCGGGCGGTTTGGGGCATGATCGCTTTGCCCCTCCCCCTCTCCTCGCCACCTGCTGGATCTGCCAGTGGCCTTAAACTAAGACAAGCTACTTGATAAGCCCATGAGCGCCCAAAATGTTCGACTGAAGTTGTATACGTTGCTGTTCTCTGAAGTTTTCTTTGCAAACTTATGACAGATCGTTTCGCGTAAAGCGACGCCACATTCCATAGTCTATACGTCAGTGAATTACCTCGAATTTATGTGTTTGCAATGTAATTTGTCACAAACGTGAGCAATCGGGGCAACGTAAAATGTTGAGGGCCCGAAGTTTCGTGTTGCTTCTTCTTCATTGTGTTGCTGCTGGGACCTTCAAGGAGCCTTGTGCGTGCAACTAAAATTGTTAACCCGCACACCGATGGGGTCCGCGCCAACTTCGAACCGACAGGGGGGGGGGGGGGGGGGGGCGGCGGATACATACCCTCTAAGATTTGTTTTTAAAATTGATGTTACCAGAGGTCAACAAAGGTAAAATTTCGGCCATATATGGTATCCTTACCAAACACAGTATATATCTCGAAAACCAAAAGGGCTAGGCGACTGGCGAAAAAAAGTCCGAAAGAAAATTGATTTTTATTGTCCCTCAGGCTCCATCAGTTTTCATCTCAGGTCAATAGTTAGCCCAAGGGAGGCCATCGAACTTGAAACATTCTAAAAATCGCGGAATTGTTTTCAGGGAATAACTTTTGAGATACGCATGATAAAGTGATCCCTACAGTTTTCACCATATTGTGTTTCTCCGTCGAGACGCATCGAATAGTATATCGTTTGACCATGACCTAGTTGGGTAATATCCCCAAATTTACCTGACCTGTGCTCAGGTCAAGGTCAGGTCAAGTTCAAATTTTAAATCAATCAACGCGTCTCGACGAGCCAAACACAATGTTGAGAACTCCATTACTCTACCTTGATTTGACAAAGAGTTATTGAAGGAAAACCACGCGTGACCTCGGGATCACCTGAGTTGACCTCGTAGAGGTCACAGAACAAAAATGTAACTTGGGTCTTTGCATACGGCACAATAATGGTGTATCTGGTGAAAACTGGTCAAAGTTAAGCATTTACTGTGGATGTATGCGTGTTTGCATTTTTATCCATTTACTTATAATGATGAGGTCACGAAATCGATCTGACCTTAGGTCACCGATATTTAAAACTCAAGATATACGAATTGTAGGCGGCCCCCTCCGAAGTTAGTTGGCAGCACTATAGCTCTTGGGCGTGACTTTCCTACTAGCCCATAGGGTTCACGTGTTAAATGACCCAACTTTGGAAAGCTGTATCTCGAGTTCTATTCAGCCGATTCGCCTGCAGCTAGTCTCTAAAGAAAGATCGTTCAAATATCTCGCGATGATTCCTCTACCATTTTTCACCTAACCCAGCCGAATTCTTAAGGCATGAGGGGTAAATATTTGACTGCACTCCGTGCCGGTCTGGCCAGTTTCTGGCGACGCTGGTACGCCGGCGGCAATAGCTCAGTCGGTAGCGCATCAGACTACGGATGCGAGGGTGGTGGGTTCGAATCCCGCTCGGGTAAGGGTGATTTAGCGCAAGAATGATGTTATATTATTTTTGATGGTCGATAACTATGTTTTTATGGACAAAATAAACTGTTTAAAATGTTTTGTCGAAATTAACTTGATTTAAACCATCTTCTCCGGCTTGATATTGAGTAATTCCGCGATGATAACTTGTTAATAAGTAATTGTCGTATTTATCCTTCTCGTTTGTCATTTCATATCGCGACCTGCTAGTGTGACAAGCTGTGAGTACTAAGTAGTAGCGTGTATGAGTGAATACAATATGAATATATTTGTGAAATACCTCTTTCCAGCTTTTACACTGATTGATAGACTTATTAAAACGTAAGTAAAGCAAAACATACACATTGATTACATATCATACTCGTTCGAAGACTGTTAAAAAACATTTAACTGACAACTGGTTTTCCCGATACTTTCGAGCTTTTTCTTCGTTTCTCCGACTTCACATCCTGTCTTTTACGAAAACTGACAACCAAGCCATTGAAAGAAAAGTTATTCCAATAAATCATTATTGAAAGCACTGTAGCAGCAATAATACAACAGCATTGTAGGAGCTACAGTGGCACAATTGATGCAAAAGACAAGATGACGCACGTACGAGATAACTTGTTCCTACATGGATTACCAGAGACTGAAGCCCGATTCAAGAAGATCCCTCCACACAATTCAATGACGGATATCCAATCAGCCCTCACAACAAATGCAACCATGGATCTTAGATACCAGTGGATCTCTGGGTGAAATTAAGCGACAGATATCGGATTACACATGACACCGTGATAAGCATACCACAACGTACAATCAGTGGTGGATCTAGGATCCCAGCAGATCTCACGACAATATGCAACTGAATATCTCGGATGCCATATCTCGGTTAAATCTAGCAACAGATTTCGAATCACACAGTATCCTGTTATACACACACCAGAACAACGGAAGTAACATGCACCTCAGGCCTCAGCAGACTTACGGTACAAAATAAAACAGCCCTCTCGATTCTGCCAGTACCTGAGAAGTTGACAACAAAATGGCATGAACAAAACAAGATAAAAACATGACATGAGTGAATGAGCACAACTGTCCAGTCTATTCACTACAGCCTATACACTAGTTTTAACTGTGCGTGGTGCCAGCACTTCCTCGCTCCTCACCGTGCCCGAGACTCGGCGCGTCGGGCCCTGTTGATGTTGCCCATCCTGATAAATGTCCGGACGTGGGCGAAAGAGGCGCGAATCTTGGGATGGACGCGTGGGAACTTGTCCTGGAGGACCACGACAAAGTACTTGATGACACGGACCTTCGGCTTAAGCCATCGGGCTCCAGAGCGTGGTGGGCACAGAAAACCGCCTCCACCTCCTTGAAGGTGGCGTAGAATGTCTCCGTGGGCACCGTCAGGCCGCCGATACTTACGACCCTGGTCCACAGGGCCTGCAGAGGCACCGACTCGGCCGAGGCGGATGGTACACAGAGGGAGCGGTCGACGGGCCTCTTCCTCGCGATGTAGCCGGCGACGTAGGCCATGACGCTCTCTGTCGGGGACACACCGGTGACAGTGTCCCGCGCGGCCGACGACGCAGCAGGGCGGCATACTGCTGACTGGGACGCCTCCGCCTGGTGAAGCAGGTCAGCCACATCCCTCAGGTCGTCCATGTCCTCCCCATTATCGCCGTCTGTTTTCGCTGTCGTCACCTCCTCCACCGGTCCGGTGAACTCCAGCAGGTCTGCCGTCAGTTCGGAGGTGCCGGTTGCCTCCACCTCCAGCACCTGATCCAGCTGCTCCTCCAGATCACCAGTCTCCGACTCTGCCGCATGATCACCGTCTCTGCAGACGGGACTTACGCCTCGCTGCATGACGAACAGGAGGGTAAGCAGGCGAATCATTGCCCTCGCTTCAGTCGGTGTGGGGTTCTGGTTGGAGCCTCCCGGGCCTCTCACCATGCCGAACAACCCTTCCAGCCTGTCCTGCGTGAGCCGGCGAGTCAGGACGAACACATCACCGAACTCTGCCTGGAGGTCCTTGAACAGGCCACGCACCGACCGGATGCTGATGACCATCCCTCTCTGGAACGGGTACATGCACCGTGCGGTACCGACACGCATCAGCGTGGCCTCCGTCACAGCGGCGGAGATAGCCCTCTCTTGTTCATCGCTGCCACGGTAGCCTCTCCCTCTCCGCAGATATTTTGTGTCGCCTGGGTAGCTGGCGTTGAGGACATCCGTCGCTTCTCCACAACACGAAGGAACCTCGCCCCCTCTTCTTTGCCCGCGATGTGCCGCTGCAAGACGCTGGCAGTTGAGGCGCTCAGGAGTTGGAGACAGACCATGCCGGTGACCTATACAAATAATAATTAGACACCAATAGAGATGTGAATGGATGGCAGCAGACGCTGAGTGGAGCCCAGAAGGAACTTGTGACAAGTTATATAGACATTATTGGTCACTTTTAGGTCACGCCAATATTGAGGTCATTACACTGCAGACTGGTTATTGAATAATGATGCAACCTTTTTTGGAACGATTCAACCACAATTCATTTTGGAACCTGAATGATTCAATCACCGCTCGATTCATGGATACACATTTTATAATTGCTTCTTTCCGATTCATAGAGTCAAAAACATATTTTAATCGATTCACGCTTGATTCAACATTTAAATGTATGTTGTATTTACGTCAAAGCAATACAAATGGAAACATACACATAAATGATCATTAAAACATTGTTACAGCAATCATATTTCAGTATAAATGAATGTAGCCGCTGGGACTACATTGTATTAGCACAATTTACCATGTGCACTTGAATCGTTAAGAGTCTTTAAATCTTTTGATTCAATCAGCCTTGATTCCATGCGGGGTTTGATTCAATCAGGATTCATGAATAAAAAGATCTAGTGGTGAATCAATTTGGTTTTATTTAAGGAATTTTGATTCAACGATTCCAATCGATTCAGTCAGTCAAATCAATAACCATTCTGCATCACAGGTCAGGCTTGTGCTTCATTCCGGTGGAATTGAATCCGATTCCGGAATCGATTCCGTTTGTACTGGATTCGGATTCGATTCCGTTGACATCTGAGTGTAATAGGAATCAGGTGGAATCAATCATTTTTTTAAAAGAAAACGATGGAATCGGCATCAATGGGTCATTTCAAGCGATTCTTTCTTATTTTCGTTTAAATCGTCCTCACCATGAAATTAAGTTTTCTTCAAGGTTATCTATGTCTTAGAGCACGTATAGCTAAAGCAAAGGTTGGTGACGATATGCAACCTAATGAGGGTAAATAGATATGCCCAGTCATTCTGCTTATTTAGGTGGAGAGTGGAGACATACAATAATGTTCACTTATGAGTTACGCCAATTATGTTTTTTGTCACGAACATTCTCATATGTTTAAATATAAATACATCCATTTCCCTGTGCATCATATTGCAAAACATCATTCATGCATCATAAATTACAGGTGCGTCTATAATAATAATATTGTGTTGTTTGTTTATTATCTTGTTTTTTTCTTCAATTCGTCATTTTCGAACCGTCACGATTTTGCAGCACATCTCAGGTTTTCAACGAAATCAATGAAATTATTGAAATTTTCTATCAAAATAAATATATTGAATATACTTGTTAAATATATTTAATATGGCTATATGGTGATCACCTCTATAATTACTAAACATAACATTATATATCAAATGATGTGTAATATTATAGGGAAAAGATAGATAGTCATATGGGGATGTCACCATAGACAGTCCAGTCTTTTAACAGTAGGTAATTATTCAAATTGCCATACCTGAACTGTTGTGCATCAGTTTCTTGATGTCCCACAGATTGGGTGGCACCTGGCCGGCTGCTGGCTCTTCTCCTTCACTACACGAGCACCATCCTTGAATCCTGCAGTATAATAATTTTGTATGAATCATGTGCGCATAGACAGAGTATATTACTGGGTAACCCATAACCCAAATTATATTCATAACAGGTATACATAACCAAAAGGCTAAATATGTGACACATACAATATAACTGTTGCATGTTAAGTTGTGATGACAAAAATTTAGATTATCCCTAGTGAAATTTGAGATGGCAAGGTCATGAATTCACACTTGAATCACAGACACAGACACAGTGCAAAGAAGATCATCAATAGCCATATAACAGAACATAATGCTACCTGCTATGTGTTATGTCAGATTTAACAGCTAAATTATTTAAACATAAGTTACACAAGAAGGTAAGCACCAGATAGGGCAAGGCAAATATACCTCAATTAAACCCCATATTTTATAAGCCATGGATGCAGGCATGTCTACCACGTCTAAATGTAGATTATAAAGCGTAGCATTAATCTTTACCATATGAAGGCAATAGAAAGCAACAATTACCATAGCCGTTCCGAATCGGCTGCTGTGCTGTTGTCTGTGCTGTGTGCTGTGTGCTGTTAGAGAGCCTGATTCGCTGGACGATCGATGACGCCAGACGCATTACCATGTCATACCAGGTGACATCATACTCCTGCTAACAAGTGCCAGCTCTGCTGCTGCAACAAAGTAGGTGCAGTACAAGTGTTTTGTCAGCAGACACAGAAATTGTCACATGCGGCAGTGGCACAGTTGAAGGCGGGCTTGTAAACAAAGCAGAGCGCTTGTTCCGGGTTGAAAGCAGCAAACTCTGCCATGGCTATCACAATCACTTTGCTGTATGATAATCTTTTTGGTCTTCGTGCACATGCATTATAATATGTCCTTTCAGCGGTAAATCTGTGAAGCTCTTTGAAGCAGGATTCCAAGAAATGTTCAGAGCAATTCCTAGGGTCTTTAACCTCTTCCCTTGCTGCATCTCGTCGAATTAATTGCCACCAAAGATCGGCCACTTTGGGATCACGAGGAAGACGGTGGTAGCCACTAGCCAGTCCCCAAATGATTTAATCACCCTTCTCCGTACTATTGGTACAGCCAGGCACAACACAGTAGGCCATAGCCAGGTAAAAAACGTGAATTGAAAATGGAAGAGATCAAGCTCTACCCGACAACTTAACAGTTAAAACCTTTACAGCGCCTTACGTACCTACAGTCTACAGAAGCTAGCGACAAATATGAATAATCTACAACGCATTTCGATTGTTTCGTTTACTCTAAGAGCATTCGTAATACCTGCGCGGCTTTCGCTCCTCGGTAAAGCTACCACATATTTAGATGGAACTAAAAAAACTAGTATATAGTAGTGAATCTAGTACTTTTCTAGTATTATCCTAAATAAATCTTACTAAAATCCGTTCCACCCATCCTCTATCACCCTGAATTGTAGGTACTTATGGCCTAATTAAGTCATGTGAGTTTGAAACCGCTCGGTATCACTTTGGCACGACCACAAACTTTCAAAAACTTGCTTGAAGGTGGGGTCACTTAACATGACCTGTTGACCCGATCTGAGATGACTGGAAATAAAAAAAATACACACAATGTGGATAATTGATGCCAGAATAGCTATGCTGAGTTTGGCGGCGCTGCACACCGCCGTTTTCCCAATATTTACGAAAACTTCAGGTGGGCGGATATCCGCACCCCACGTCGGTGCGCGCGTTAATACTTCACATGGTGCCAAAGGGAGTCAGTTGCGCCGCACATTCTGTTGTGTCGGACTACGTACTTATCAGTCAAACTGCGCATGGGGTCTGTTTAACATGGGTCTATCCGACGTTTTTTTTGTTGTTGTTGCATTCATCATTTAGGGCCCCTGCAAAATATGGAGGCCTAATTCCGCCGAGGAGATACCATTTCGCGTTTTTTTTTAGGGGGAGGGAGCCTTTGGCCGAGGGGCCCCCTGGGGATGACGTGCCCCCCTCCCCCCTCCCGTTGCCAAAGATCTGGCTGAGCCCCTGGTCTGGCTGAATGGGCTGGAAGAGGATGGGGGCTGAAAATCTGTCCCATGAAGGGCTCCACTTTTCATTGGTTACATATGGCAGCTCGTGTGACGCCTGCACCTCTCTTCTATTAGGGACCTCACTAACACCATACATTTGGGAGGTGAATTACGGAACTATTACCCACAAATGAAAAGTAATGTTGCAATCACCAAACATGCCAAAGCCCAAAACACCCAATTTCCCATGGTTTTGGTAGTGTAAATACCAACACAATGATTTACCAATAGCACAGAAAGTTCTGCGTTTTTACATATTTGTTCTTATGTTGTTTATCCTAATAATATGTCTGTCTACAACCTTTCATGTATGTGCAGAGGTGAAAAAACCTTGAGGCTGACACCGACAAAGAGCCAGGCTAACTCACTTCCATTTTTCGCGCTCTTATGGCCAATTACTCTCAAAATAAGGTTTTTCTCACGCCTCGGTGACGTAACATTTATAAAAATCGGCACTCTTGCACATTTTGTAAACATACAACACATTTTGTCAACACGTAGCATATTGTGTCAACACACAGCACATTTTGTCAACACATAACACATTTTGTGATAGTGAGAATGAGTGCTACACACAATCTATTCAACGGTGAATACCAACAAATCGCCGACACTAAATAGATCGCCGTCCGGGGCCAAACCAAACTGCCGATTTCAAAGCACTTTTTTGAAAATGCTTGTTGATTGTTTATAAAAGTTTGGCACATATTCGCAAAAGATAGAGTGCAGGAAACATATTGCATACCTTCATGGTAAATAACAATGCGTAGGGAGGTTAATTTACTGAATTCGCTATCGAGTACTTGCTGAGTACCGACCGTTATAAGCGTGGATCGCTTATCAAGTTTAACTTGAAATATATTTCGGTAGGAATGTTTATATGCAAAATGTGATAAATTTACAATATATTTTGGTCTCGTCTATCGATTTCAAGTAGTAACTCCATGTCTGTGGAAAAGGGTGAATATTTACCTCTAAGCCATCGGGACTAGGAACTGGTACCCGGAGGCCGAAGTTCCTAATAACAGCGTCTTAACAGTGACGTGACTATGGCTTGGGCCTCGACCGGGCTCGCGGTCTGCTGTCGCTGGGCGACCCCGTGTCTGCAGCGATGGTAGTCGGCCGCAGCGCACCTGATGTTTGTCTCAGACATGCATACCCGAACACCGGACAGGTATCGGCCGGCACCATCGACTTAGCGAAACCAGCCTACAGCATACTGAGTAGGTGTCATCAGCATTCGGCCTCAGCCGAGGCGATGCAAACGATGCCAAGTGAAGCGTTGAGAACATCCCTGGGCCTCACCATGCGGTGATCGCCACACAAGATAGCCATGAGACACCACTGTAATTCAGTGTCAAAGTGCAATCTCAGAATTCAGAGGGCATCTTATGCATGCGCTTTGTTATTTCTTAGAGACAATGGATACATAATCCCCGCTTTCGATTAAATACAAGGTTGCAGTTCATTATTGCAGTATTTAAAATGAGAATTCCATGCATCTTGCAACGCAAGAGGCCCATATAGGTCGTTGTATTCCAACCAGTGTCGTTCTGTGCTCCCCCGTCGGCTTGCTTCATGCGATTGCGCGCGTGGCCCAGCTGTCGCTACGCGGTTGAGTTCCCGGCGATCAGTTGGCCGGCGACCCATGACTGTGCCAAGGGTCATTGCTGAATATTTAGCATGTGTCTGTGCACACCGACGTGGACTATAAGTGCAGAGCTAGTCTTAAAAGATCAGTGACGTAGCCAAAGGGGGAGGTGGGGGCACGGGGGCCATGTCTCACTATATATCATTTGGTGAAATGTGTATGCCACGGTGTCCATTGTACACTCATTCCAACACCCAACTCAGCAGTGAGTTACACTCCTATTCTTCATCTTCATTCTTCTTTTTTTCTTCTTCTTTTTTTGTGACTAATGCATTCTTGTATGCCATTGAACTTACTTAGACATGATGAACTTCAATGTCTATATGATAAAATATTTCATCCATTTTTTGATGTAGAAACAAACTTTGATCCACATGTGCATCATAAATTTGAAAGTCTCAGAACAGAGTGTAAATATGTCACAGTTACAACCGGAGGAACTCCCACTTGTAACCAGGATGCAGGCAAATTGTTTATTTTGCACCTTAATGTTCGATCCATACTAAATAATGAAAAATTTGAAGCACTGATTACCTTCCTGCACTTGACTGGCATACAATGGGACATTGTATGTATTTCTGAGACATGGTTGAATGATGATATTGACAAATTTCGTAATATTGAAGGCTACGCTGCATTTTTTGAAAATCGTGCAGGTCGGACAGGTGGTGGGGTAGCCATATACGTACGCAACAATTGTGTATCATCTTGTACACGTTTATCTTTGGATAGCCCCATAGGTACCGAGTCTATATTCTTACAATGTCATCTACCTTGTTCAAAGGTAATCATCGGGCAGATTTATAGACCCCCAAATTCGTGTCCAACTTTGTTTATTGAAGAAATGTCGAATATCCTAGACTCTATTACCGAATCATCTTCTTCTATCATCATTGCTGGTGACTTTAATTTTGATTTGTTCAACATTGACAGTGACGTCAATGTGGCATCATTTTTCAATATGTTTTCGTCATATGGCTTTCTTCCCTCAATACCTTTACCCACTAGACTGAGTGACCATAGATTTTCTCTGATAGATAATATATATTGTAACAATATAACCTGTGCAGACACTTCTGGAATTATTTATGATGATCTGTCTGACCATTTTCCAGTGTACCTGACATTTAAGGTAGATATGTAAGTCTAAGGTGGTTAGACAAAAACAATCAATCACATGTTTTAACTATAAAACTATAAAACTAACTAAAACTAAATTTAACTATAACTATAAGAGTGGATGATTTGCGAAACCATTTGAAAAATGAGCTACATGATTTGCATCATGTAACAGACCCAAACACTGCATGTGAAAGGATAACAGAGGCCTATTCTTCAGGGATTAGTAGGTATAGCTTTACCTTCGAGCCCTCACGAAAAAATACACCGATTAAACCATGGATTACCCCTGGCATACTTACATCTATTAATAGGAAAAATACGTTATTCATGTTAAAAAATAACTCTCCGACCAGTGTCAATATTATTAATTATCGCCGTTACCGCAATATTCTTGTTGGCATTATTAGGGAATCTAAAAAAATATATATACACAATGAACTAAAAATGGCAACCCCAAAGAAAACATGGAGTATCTTGAAGGAACTCTCAACAGGTACTCCCCAAAGTGACAAAATACCAGACGCATTTCAAACTAGCAATGGTTTAATTAAAGAAACAGAAGAGATCGTTGAAGGCTTTAATGCATTCTTTACGGGCATTGGTAAAGAGTTAAAAAGTAAAATAAAGCAAACAAATAATAACCCATTGCATTACATTCCTAACTTCGTAGGAAATCCCCTTGATTCATTTCAAAATACAAACGAAGAGGAAGTTACCAAAATTGTAAATGACACGGCTGGTGGGAGGTGGTCACGATCAGATAAATACCCGAATATTTAAATCTACGTTCACAGCAATAATAGTTGAGATTGTTTATTTTATGAATCTTTCTCTACAACAGAATACATTTCCAAGTGAACTGAAAAAAGCTGTTATAAAGCCGATTTATAAAGCAGACGATAAACGAATAAACTCCCACTCTTTAATAACTACAGACCTATCTCCTTGCTCCCTGTCATTTCTAAACTTCTAGAAAAACTTATTTACATCCGTTTAAATCACTATTTAGCCTCCAATGATATCCTATCAAAAAATCAATTTGGTTTTAGATCAGGCATGAGTACATATATGCCCATACTTCTTCTCCAAGAGAAGATTACCAATGCCCTTGAGACAGATAGTATAGTATGTGGAATATACTTAGATTTGCGAAAAGCGTTTGATACAGTCAACATAGATATATTACTTAGTAAATTACAATACTATGGTATAAATCATAATGCATATAATATGATGAAATCTTATCTAACGGAACGCACTCAATGTGTCCAAGTAGATCATATTAAATCTTCTTTCCTTCCAATTGAAATGGGAGTCCCTCAGGGCTCAATCTTGGGTCCACTCCTATTTATACTTTATATAAATGATTTTCCACATGTGTGTGAACAGATAACTACATATTTATATGCTGATGACACTGTTATCTTCATCGAAGGTAGAAATGAACATAAACTGCAAAATACTTTGAACACACTTATGCCAAAAGTAGCTGAATGGTTTATTGCAAACCAGTTATCTTTAAATACTGATAAAACATTTTATCAGTTATATACAAACAAAGAAGCACAAGTTGAAGTAGCACTTAATTTAATGGGTACAGTTATTAAGCGTGCAAAAACCGTTAAATATCTGGGGTATTTATTGATGAGGATATGAAATGGAAAACACACATTGCTAAACTTTACACAGTCCTGTGTAGAAATGTAGGCATAATTAATAGAGTGAAGCATTTTCTCAATTCCAAGCATTTGATGTTACTATACAACTCCCTCTTTCTGTCTCATATTAATTATTGCTGTTTTCTGTATAGTAATACATACTCCTCTTATATAAACGGAATAGAAAAATTGCAGAAACGTGTTGTGAGAATAGTAGATGGACAACCTAGACTAGCGCACACTGCCCCAATTTTAAAAAACTCAAAATTCTTCGACTTAAAGACATTGGCAACCAGCAAATGTTGTTGCTCTTGCACAGAAAACTTAAAGCTAACTTACCAAATTTAATTGACCAACTCTTTGTTGTAGCACAACCTAGTATAATTACTCGAACTATAAAACATTTTGAGGAAACATTTACTTATAAAGTATATAAAACACAGACTACTTCTTGGGCTGGACCGAGACTGTGGAACAGAGTTATGGGACCTATGTTCCCAATGGTACAGGCAGTGCCTTCTTCAAAATACACAATTAAAAAGGTATCCAAGGATTACTTTCTTAGTCAGTACTAAGAAAACTGGTATCATTATTCATATTTGTATTATACAGTGATGACATGCATTTGACTGCATGATTTGAGGATTGCAATATAATTAGTAAAGTAACAGTAAGCTAGACAAATGTATATGTCTCATCACATAACCTTTCACTATTAAAAAATAAATTGCACATACTATATAGTATGAAATGCATTTAGATACCTAGTATCTATTGGTTAATACAAAAATATATGTTTCCTATGTCCAACCACCCTCCTGGGACTGGCTTATTTGGGCTGCCCAACAACAAGCTTTGCTTAGTTGGGCAGCCTGTTTGGAGCTCAGTCCATGACCAAGCCGAATTTTTTGACCAGCTAGGATTGCAAACCCTTTGTATGACTGATCCCTTTCCTAATACTAACACCTTGTATGGAAGTGTGAATGAATAACTGGTCCTGGGAAGTAGGGGGCAGTCATTAACTGAATTCAGTTATGACTACTTTGCCATCTCTTATAATACTCTGTACAAACTAACTGCATGCTTTTTCTCCCTCTGTTTTGGCTTATTTACGTTTCTTTCCATCTCTTAGCTGGGAGTGCCGCGACTTGTTATATTCTGTTTTCTGGTGTTAACGTAAGGTTCTGTGTGTCGTTGGGATAGAGGGAGGGGGCACTCCTGGTCACCTGTTATTGGGTGGCGGCATAGAAAAAAAGAGAAAAAAATATATCTCCCCTGAGCAAACCAGTTTACACTAGTTAAAATGCGATTCTGCGATGACCCGACACTCCTTCCCTGGTCATCAACTTTTTGCTAACGAAACGCAGTGAAATTTGATCCGCCACCCACGTGCACCCCTCCCCCCCTGATAAAAATCCTGGCGCTACGTGCCTGTATAAGGCTACTGAACCAATTTTGTGTCGACTCAGTTTAGAGTTTATAATATCGTAATAGCCCCGTATCCTATCGATCGAAAACAGAACAAGTTGGTTTTGGATGTAGGTATTTTCGACAAATGGCCTTGCACGCTTCCGTGACGCATCGGCTTTTGCTTCGTAGTGCATTACACAATGATTATGAAATGAAATGATCTTGCCTTAGTAGTGGTTGCTTAGATCTTCATCTGGTGTGGCTATTTTCGGACGATTTATATAAGTTGTTTCGGGGGGGCATGGCACTATGCCCCTCATGAATCCGCCTCTGGTCATGACGCCTCAAAGTGCAGAGAGCTGCCAACCAGCGTTCGTCACAGGCCGGGCTGGCCCTATGAGCCATGGGCCTGGCCTGGGCCGGGCCTTAACTTTAAGGAAATCACCGGGCTCCGGACGGGCCTGGGCTGAGAATGTTGAAGTAATGCGCCCATGCTCAGGTCAAAGCTTATACTTATTTTAACCAGCAGTTCACTTCCACAGCAACACACTGTTACTGTGGCTGTGTTTTTTTAAGCATAGTTGGTTAATTGTTTCACATTTATAGTATACAAGTAAGTATGATATGATAATTATTGCAAATTTTGTGAAAATGATTATATGCTTATTACCACATGCCGAGATATCCTTTCAACATTAGCTCGCGCTTTTGGGAAAAGCTTTCAGCCCGCTGCGGCTAATGTTAAAGGTATTTTGGAAACGATTTTGACCTAGGTCATTTTGATTTTCCCAGACAATTATTTAACAGAATATTGAGAGCGGAAGTGCCAGAACAGAAGCGCATACATTATGCCATAGCAGAACATTGTTGAACACATTTTCAGACTCTGGAGCTGTTGATACAAAAGCGTCTATATGTCGCGTTTATATGTTTATATGTCGTCTATATGTCCAGATATATGCCTCAAGTATGAAGGAGTTACATCGGCTTACGGTGATTGCAACAAGTGCAAATGAGTTGATGTTAATGAACTATAATACAAACTGCATGGCAGAGGCGGTTTCAGGGGCTTGAAAAAGGGGGGGGGGTTCAGGAAGTATCCAATGCTTGGCGGGAAGCCAATAGAGCGATGTAAGGGGAATTTATAGCTATCAAGATGTAAAAGATAGCTTCTGCTTCCATTATTTGCATCATTTATTACATATAGAGTTTCAAGGGCGTGTTCAGGCACATAAAAGGGGGGTGACTGGCATGGTGATGACGATATGCCAGCGATAACGGCGCAATAGACGTTTAGCTTATAATGATATATGCACATATGAGGCCATAAAAGGGAATAAAGTAATTTGTGTTTGCAGAGGCGCGCTCAGGAATGGAAGAAAGCGGGTCATATTATTGCAAGGAAACTAAGAGGCATGTGCGTACAATACCATAACATACTGCAGTTTTTGGATGAAACACGCACCACAGGCTACTCTACGAACGATTATAAGATAATAGGCGAGTCCAGGTAGGGTAAAAAGGGGGGTAAGCAATGTTAATTGAAGTTGTAAGTGAAAGAGTCACTGTTGACTAGTTAGTATCATAATAGCGGATAATATACTTATCAAAAGGTCTTGCGCCGCCCCAGTTTGGATCCTGGATACGCCTTTGATGAAGTCCAACATGCAAAAAGGAACTATCTACGATCAGTAACATATTTATAGTGCTGGGTAGCAACTTGTCTGCGGTTAATATTTTTTCCCAATTTGACCTCCTTTTTCACTAACCTGGTACCGCCTATGGCAAAAAAGAAGATTTATAACTGTTTTGTCTAATGTCACAATCACATACCATTTCATTTATCAAAAAAACAACATCAAGAAATGGTTTTATTACGCATTTACTTCACCCCTATATTGAGTGACCTGCACACGCCTATGATTTTTGCATTTTCAAACGTCACCGTCATATATCAATTTCCAATTCAATCTCTATCGATTTCTATTAGTTGTGTTAAAATCGGTCGATAAACATGAAAGCTATGTTGGATAAAAAGAACACTAAAATTTGTAGTTTTTGCCCCCCCCCCCTGTTGCCCCCCTATCCAAAATGTAGATTTGTTTATTATTTAGTAATGTAGATCGTGTTGAGGGGAACCAAAAACCGTTTTATTTTTTAAAATAGGACGGGTAGATCTCGAGGTCTCCGGGGGGGGGGGGGGCGGGATCCGCCCCCCCCCCCCCTTTACAAATAGGGGTAGCCAGGAGCCTGTTACAAATAGGGTTAAAGTGTGTTGACACACGCTTCTCGAGTCGAGGAAACGTGTTAGCGCATCGAGCTTGTGCCTTTGAACACCATGTGTGAGCAAAAAAGCCACGTCAGGTTGGGTCAAAAAGTGTAGCGTGCAACCTACACAAGCTAGGCTGGTAAACACATCCTCGAAGTGTTTTTTTCACCACTCTTTGTGTTAATTTGTTTTCAGTGTAGTCACCTGATCATGCACCGAAAACAAATGGACACAAGGGGCACGGGTTTTTCTAAAAAAACGATAATTTTTGGGTACATGACGCAATATTTGAAAGTCAATATAACAAATACACAAGTACCATGTGTTTTTTTAATTTGGCGGGAAATTGACACAAAATGAAAGCACAACTGTATGAAAAATAACACACGTCCCAGATGTAAAATTTTCCCGAACGCAGTTTGTTTGTGTTATGGGAGTGCATAGATGAAGTTTGTGTCATCCGTACAATAAAAGTGTGTAGCCGACACACAAATACGGTGTCATCCGCCATTTTCAAATAGCAGACGACGCAGATTTGGCGGCCATTGTTGTTCGCGACACTGGCGGATCTAGGGTGCGAGAATGGGGGGGCTAAAATTTCGCTCCGCTTCAACAGCGAAAGTTGTTGACCGGGGGGTGGGGGGAGGTGGAGTCGGGTCGTCAACACGAAAAATCGTTGAGCGGGGGGGGGGGGGGGGGGAGGGGGAGGTAGTGGTGTCGGGTTCTCAAAGAAGAGAGTCATTGACCGGGGGGATTTTTTTCTTCCTAATTATCACTTCTTACAGCCAATGCAGGAACACGCGGGGCGGGGGACATCCTTGTATTGAATTCCCGCCATGCTCCTGTGTGTGTGTGTGGGGGGGGGGGGGGGATTTGCCCCTAATGCCCCCACTCCTCTGGATTCGCCAGTGGTAAAAACCAGACAAACCCAATTTTACCTCTTCTGTCGCTTTCAAGCATTTTTTTTTTGTAACTGAGTTCATGCTGAGTCTGATCTTGACTAGTTGGAAATGCAAAAAATTGTGAGACCTCTACTCATAGCACCCATACAATGCACCGAGATAAGTACCTAAGCATGGTGCAAAATGGGTGTCAGATTTAAAATTAGTACCTAAAATTACTCGAGTCTGGATATGACCTGAGGCCAAAGTAGCCATCCCAAGCTATAATAATTTAAAATAACCATGACAATGAAAAATATTAACTTTACCTAAAAATTCACAAAGTGTGAATTTTATTTGGCTACATGTTTACAGGGAAAAGGAAAACAACGATACCCAAGTCCCAGTCACAATTCCTCAAATACTGTCGAAATGCGTTCCACGCACGCTATTCAGCGCTATAAACTTCGGCGCCAAAACGCGACGTTTTTTAACTTACGTTGGTTGCAGGAATCGCTCCAGATCGCAAATAGCGCCAGACCGGCCACGCATATTGGGAAATGTCGAATATAAAGTCAAGGCCCAGCATACTTAGGGACAGCGGCGTACCGAGTATCAACTATCAGGTCATGCAGGTCATGACCTGGTCCTTTGGATCCGAGGCGCCCATGCAAAGCTGGCGCCCCTCCGATCAGTCACGACGCCCCTCTGGCCAGTGACGGCACCACTCCGGCCAGTGAGGGCGCTCCCCCGGCCAGTGACGACTTTTTGTGTGGCCAGTGACGGCGCCCCCGGCCAGTGAGGGCGTCCCCTGTCATAGACGGCGCCTCTCCGGCCCGTGACAGCGCCCCTCCGGCGAGTGACGGCGCCTCTCCGGCTAGTGACGGCGCCCCTCCGGTGAGTGACGGCGCCCCTCCGGTGAGTGACGGCGCCCCTCCGATTAGTGACTGCCCCTCTTTGGCGAGTGACGGTGTCCCTCCGGCCAGTGACTCTCCTTCCGCACAGTGCGAAAGGAGAGGCCCCCCCCTGGCAAATTTCGCCAATATTGGTGGCGGCCCTGTCGATCGGGTGGCGCCCCTCAAGGCAATGAATGACCTGGTCCTTTGTGAATTTCTGTGTACGCCACTGCTTAGGGAGTCATAAGTCAGTCAACGCTCAAGATATTACTTTGACATTTGGTTTTGGCATCGTCCATACTTGGTTCTCCAATATATATTCCAGCCTTTTTATATGATTTGATATTTTATATGATTTTATGAAGAAAAACAAATTGGAGAAAGAGAGAAAAAAATCCACCAAATAAAAATTTCCAAACATGTTCAAAAACTGCTACTTTCGCGCCACTTTCTCTATCCCTACTGCTACCAAAACCGGAATATATATTGGAGAACGAAGTATAGACAATACCCACACCGAATTTCAAAGCAATATCTTTAGTTTTGGCTGACTTATGGCTACTTAAGTATGATGGGTCTGGATTTTGTATTCGACATTTCCAAATATGCACGCGCCACTTTCCCTCCTGCTACCAAAATTCTTCAAAATAGAGGAAACACGAACGAGAAAAAAAAGTAACGAGCTGCATGATTTAGGGTCAGCAGCTATAGTATGATAAAGAGAGGTATGATTCAACCAAATCACTGCTCATGCTCACTGCGGAGAAGCAAGCTGCCCCATTTCAGGCTGCATTTTTGCTGCCCCAAGTACATGTTTGAGCCCTGTGGTAATGCAGAGCCGCACCACACTTTGTCCCTTTCCTATAGGAACCAAACCTTGCAAAAACATATTTGTACTATGCTAGGATTACATTTAGGCTTACAAGAACCTTGTCAGTCAGCATCTCCTTTTTTATTTTATATTTGATGCCCTTTTCCTTTATTACAGGCCCTCAGCTTTTATAGTAAATTCCAACTTTGGTTAGGTAAGGTAAGGTTATGCATAATTTATAAGCCTCCATATGGCATTTTTGCATGTCTTATAGGTCTACCACTGAAATCCACCACTGTCCCATTATTATTTCTGCAAAAATGATAGGGCTACACTACCACCAGAATTGATTATAATAATCATTTATTTCATACCTGCTCGGAACATATCCATCCATAGCTACACAAAGAAGAACATTGGGATTTTTTTCTTTCAAACTGAACCTAATTACCCTACTTAACTTAATACTAGTAGACGTATTCCACACAACATAGGTACCTCTACAAGGAAGTTCACTCACGCGCTCCAGCAGACAGCAGGAGACCAAAGGCTGCGACACTGCGTGTAAAATTATAACTTACGTTGGTTGTGAATCACTCCAAAATAGCGTCAGACGCGCCACTTTCCCTATCCCTACTGCTACCAAAAAGCTACCAAATGAAGGAAACACGAACGAAGCGAGAAAAAAAAATTGCAAGATTTTTTTCCTCGGACACCCAAGTTATATCCCCCATGACCCGTGACCTATGATCTGTTTTCCAAGGTCATGCCAGGCGCAACTGGAGTCCCGTAGTATCGGTGCTTGTAACTTGTGTAGTTTCCGAGTGTTAGCTGCTCAGGAGCATATGCACAGGTGTCAACAGGTGACATTTATTGTTTCCACTGGTATTGTGACCTCAGTTGACATTTTCAGAGGTCAACCGAGGTCACTGACCTCGGATGACCTGATATTACTGTTTTGCTCTATGGCAGTTTCTAGTACATTTTGTGACGCTGATTTCAAATTTGGCATCCATTGTGCTTCGCTCGGCTTCGCTCGGCTTCGCTCGGCTTCGCTCGGCTTCGCTCGGCTTCGCTCGGCTTCGATCGGCTTCGCTCGGCTTCGCTCGGCTTCGCTCGGCTTCGCTCGGCTTCGCTCGGCTTCGCTCGGCTTCGCTCAGCTTCGCTCGGCTTCGCTCGGCTTCACTCGGCTTCGCTCGGCTTCGCTCGTGAAACGCCCATCAAGGCGTCTAACTGAAGGTATTTTGCTTGATATGTGGTGACAATCCTTACCCGGGAGTTTTCATCGTGCGACAGAAATTGCCCTAGATTCGTCGTGAGCGACAAATCTCGCCATTTATAGACCTCTGCGCCACTGTCCAGAGCTTAGTCCACCGCGGAACCAAGCTCTGATTGAACCACGGCATCGGATATTTGTAGGACCCGTGCTTACCCAGCGGGAGAACAGAATGCCGCGGGCGACGGGTAAAATGTTAAGTCCATCACTTGCGCGTTCGTGTGACGGCGATAAGTCGGCGGTGAGGAGTACTTGATATGTATTCTGACGAATACCGTAGTGATTAGTCCAGAAGCTCCGGCCACGTGACCCGGAATTTAGTAGGAAGCTCCGGCCACGTGACCCGAAATTTAGTAGGGATATCCGGCCAGGTGACCCGAAATTTAGTAGGGATCTCCGGCCACGTGACCCGAAATTTAGTAGGGATATCCGGCCAGGTGACCCGAAATTTAGTAGGGATCTCCGGCCACGTGACCCGAAATTTAGTAGGGATATCCGGCCAGGTGACCCGAAATTTATTAGGGATCTCCAGCAACGTGAACCCGAAATTTAGTAGGGATCTTCGGCCACGTGACCCGAAATTTAGTAGGGATCTCCGGCCAGGTGACCCGAAATTTAGTAGGGATCTGCTCTGACAGCATAGTAGGTCGTGGGACGACCAGAAACCGCAGTAAGTCGTGGAACCCAGCGGTAGTGGGCGGTAGCAAAGGACCCAGAAAGAAAAGCAGGTGGGAGATTTATATTTACGAAATGCATTAAATAGTTATTGTAGGAAGTTACCCATAATGAAGCATTGATCACATCGGATACAAAAATTGGATCTTATGAACCAGCTATTGCCCTGGTGCGTTCCCGGTGTAACACTACCCACCACTGCACTGGTGGGGATAGGGAAAAGGGGAGAGACCGGGAAGGTCAACCCGGAAATTCTTTACGAAGCGAAGCATGAATGAGATGGATGGCTGAGTGAATGCATGGGGAGGGAATTTCGAAAACCGTTGTATTTATTGGATTGTATTTAACGACTTCGGGCCATCCACATTCCACACACCATGTGGCTATTCCTAGTCCGGCGTCACGAGACATAAAACAGCAGGTACATGGGGAAACGGGGAGTTGACATTCATACTCAGATACATACCGGATAAAACAATGGTGCACGGCTTACAAAACTATGCATCAACACAAAATAGACATAAACTGGTAATGTGAAGACAAAGCATGGCTGCCACACGTTAGTTTACACCTCGGCCTTTCATGTACACCTGCAAGTTCTGTTTAAATGAGGCAGGCCTCAGACCAGCCAGTTCGGTCGGTAAACAAGGTTGTGCGGCTCAGTTAATAGCCAGTGGGAGACGGTCCTCACCGTCTCCTAACTGAGCCAGTGGGAGACGGTCGTCACCGTAGCGTTACGTGGGACATGTAGAACAGGCATTGAACCGCTCTCGAAACTCACTGTGACATTTTGGGATTCGAAACTCGTTGGTGGATCATCCAAGGAGGGACCAGAGGGAAATCGGTGCCGGCTCACGAACAGGGAACCCCGACCTTATTCCTCCGGAACTATTACCTACCAGTAAAATGCCTTAACCCTCGCCCGGGTAGGGCAAAATCACTACGTGTTCGGGTAGGGGGGGGGGGCGTTGGTACGACCCCCCCCTTAGCGTTTCGCCCCTAAATAAGCTAGAGCTTCGATTCAAAGACGAGCGAGTTGCTTGTGACGAGAAGAAGCCGCTGATACCCGATTTGAAAGTCTTGGGTCATTATGTGACCTCTGAGGTCATGTCAATGACCCAAGTGTCATCTAAATTGAAAATGCGTTTAAATGGAATTTTATCGAGCTAGAATCGTGAATCAGCATATCATAATGCCTAATGGGTGCCAAATTCGTAATCAGCGTGACAAAATGTCCTAAAAACTGCCAAATTCTAACAAGGTCATGTCATGTCATCTGAGGTCAGTGACCTCGGTTGACCTGTGGAAGCGCATGACCCCAGAGGAACATATAATTATGTAAAATGGATCCCAAATTTGAAATCAGCGTCACAAAATGTCCTAGAAACCACCAGAAGCCCAAAAAAGTAATCTGAGGTCATCGGAGGTCAATGACCTCAGTTGACCTCTGAAAAGGTCAATCAAGGTCACAATCTCAGTGTAAACCACAACTGTCAACTGGACAACCTGTGCATATGCTCCTTAACAACAAACACTCGAAAACTGCAGAAGTTAAAAGCATCGATACTGCGGGACGCCAGTTGCGCCTGACATGACCTTGAGAAACAGGCATAGATCACGGTCATGTGGTTTAGAATTTTAAAATGTTCAGAGTATGTGGGATTTTTTTTCTTCAAAAGTAGGGTACTGAAAGTTGCATCGAAAAAGGGTCGGAAACAACGCGAGTTATTCCAGAAAAACCGAGGGGGTGGCATCCACCCCCTACCCGGGCGAGGGTTAACCCGCGAGTTACTGGGGTATATTTCATAACGCTGGGGGTGGGCTATTTTTTGCCCCCCCCCCCCCCCTCGGATCTCCGGAACTACTGGACCGAATGTAAAAAATTCCAACGGCATTCGATAGCCCTGGGAAATTTATCGAGGGAAACATAATATTGTTGACCTCGGGGTCACTGATGACGTCACAGGTCAGGTCAAGTACAAAATGTTTGACCGTGTCAAAAGGTCTCAATGGATGGAATTGTCGCGCAAAATTGCGATATTAAACGCATAAGCAGTCGATAAATCAGTATCATACGTGTGTCTGACACTTCTAAGTACCTTTCTAAGCTGTTTATGACCTTGGGTCAGGTCAAGGTCATCCGAGGTCACGAGGTCAAACTGCAGATTACGGTCATTAGGCGTTGTAACACATGTTTATGGGTTTGTTTTTCGTCTAGAACGCGTAAAATGACATTAGAACATTGTTTGTTCCATATAAATAGAAGTAAAAAGCAAAAATAGAAATGCGTTTTTTATGCATAGTAATGCTGTGAGAGGTAGTCAATTTTTGTCATTTAAAGGTCATAACTCGGTCATTTTTGAAGATATCGACTTCAAATTTGGTACACATATTCACCGCACACGTCTCCATCACATGTATTCCGGGTTTGGGATAATTCCGATTTTTTCTTGAATTTTTTTAAAAAAAATTGGATTTCTCCAAATTTTGAAGAAGAAAAAAAATCAAAAATCAGAGATTTCAGTTTGATATCCCGGTCTATTGTAATTAATTTTATTTAAGACAATCGAGTTTATCTCAAACATCGTACCCTTGACAGCGTTTTCCGCAAACCATTATTTTGCAACAAAAACCGAAGAACATGACGTCACTCTGACGTCATTCCCGGTTGACCTATCAAAACCTGATATTTTTCCTATTGCCAACATGTGTAGAATTGATGTGAGAGAAGGTACTGCAAGTTGTTTGGGTGACGATACCGGTGTTCATTTAGGAGTTATTGCAAAATAACGGGAAAGGGGGGGGGGGGCAAAAAATAGCCCCCCCCCCCCAGTAACTCGCGGGTTAATAGGCGGTAACCGAGCAGTATCTGTTGCTGATTCAAGTGGGTATATATTCATACAAAAAAAGTTGCATTTAATTCTTCATGATCTCCTTTCTCGAATCCGCCAAAAGGGAGTACGTCCTGAGCGCTGAATGCTTCATCGTTACCGAGCGGGCGCGAAGCGCCCGTGATATTTCTCGTCAACTTACTGATTGGTCGAACTCACTTGGATGTGACGTCACAGTGACGTCACAGTCTCCTTAAGTACCCTGCCATGTACGATATCGTGTGTACTGTGCATGGTGGGGTGTTTAAGTGTAGTGCGTGAAAAAATACATGTCTTTCAAAATTGCTATTAACTTCTATTGGCGCGCCTCGACAGGTAATAGAAAACCGAGGTTGAAATATAAACGCGTTTTCTGCTTTCTAAACACAGTTCTCGCACGTGTCAACTGAACTGACTTACTCCGTGCTCGTATCGTGGAATCTCTGGGTGGAAAATTACGTATGTACCGAATGAAACCCGGAAATCCCCATACCATGGTGTATTGCCGATCACGTACCTCCACTGAGGCAACCTGCAACTCTGTATTTAAAATTCAACGGCCTTACCTTCTAATATTATGTATGCGATCGAATGTCGAAATAAATATGTATTATCGAAATATTCAGGACCCGGCCCGACCCGGCCCGACTCGGCCCGAACCGGCCATACAGACGCTTTTCGGAAGCTAATAACTTTGCAACCACTGCTCCGATTGAAATCGGGATTTAACCATTAGATAGGACCATCAAATTAATTTTGATTTTGGTATAGTGCGTTCTGATAGAGGTGGTAGCACAGTGCGGGGCACATGCAAACGTCGAAATTAAACAAAATAATTCTTGATCAAAAATGGCATTATTAATCTGACTTTTTTTGTATACGCTGAAGCATGCAGCGCTCAGGACGTACTCCCTTTCGGCGGATTCGAGAAAGGAGATCATTAACAATTTAATAAAACTTAATTTGTTTGTTGGCATGCATGGAGGCCTGCCAATTTTTATGGAGGACTAAAAGGACTAAAAAGACTATGTGTTACTAATACGTGTGTGTTCGTACCGTTTCATTTTCAAACCTGTTTTAACTTTACCAGAGCGCGCCCGCTGGGTCATCGCCCAAAAAGGCGCTTTACTGGTATAAACTAATGCTTAGATCAATAAATATTTGTGTTCATTTCGACGTTTGCGTGTGCCACGCGCTGTGGTACCACCCCCTATCAGAACGCACCATACAAAAACAAATTGATAGTCCTATCTAATGGTGAATACCCAATCTCAATCGGAGCAGTGGCTGCAAAGTTATTAGCTTCCGAAAAGCGTCTGTACGGCCGGTTGGCCCGGTTCGGGCCGGTTCGGGCCGGGTCAAATGTAAATGTGTCTAGTAAGTTGACGAGAAACCTCACGGGCGCTTCGCGCCCGCTCGGTAATTAGTTCATAACACCAAAACCCGGGGATATAACGTGCTACAGACACCATAGGTCGATTTGCAAGCTCAAAAAAATCCCGTGAGCAAAATTTCGAAAACGTTGCAAATTGTTGCAAATGTTGCAAGCGGCTATAATTATTGCAAATGAAGCCGGATAGCCTCGAAATTGATGCCATTCGATACAGAGACCCGAAATTAACCGGAACAAGAGTTTTCAAGCTTTTGGAAACAAATGTTGCAATGTTGCAAGAAATGCAAGAAGCCAGCATTGAACAGAAACCCGGCTACATATATTTTTTGAAATGCAAATGCAAAAATACGCAACATATACATCATTTGACTCTTAGATGAAAATAGCATAGGTATGTTGATTCATTGTAGCATGAATATGACGCTGATGCGCTCAAATTAATGCAAGGTACATAATATGAAATTATAATACAACGTACCGTACCTATAAAAATCCCAGTCCCAAGGAACACACTCACACGGTGCAATCACACAGTGTGTAACGTCCGAAAGCCGGAGCTCATCTCACGGTCAGCCTCGTGTTCAAACGGCAGCCAAACAGCGGGAGACGTCACGTTCAAACACGTGACATCACCGCTGTCGACGGTCAGTGAAAGGAGGATCACCGCGGCCGTGGCGACCGGCGGCTCGCGGCGGTTGGCGGCGGTTCGCGGCCGGTGTATAGCAGCCCGCGGCGGTTCGCAGCCTGTGTCCGATGTGGGAGCGGTGTGTCAGTCTGACGCCGGAGCTCGACATGGACGGACGTGTGCTGCTGCTGCTGAGCCTGCTGGTGGCCGGCGCCGCTGCCTTCGGTGAGTCGACCAGCGGACACGTATTAGTAACACACGGTGAGTCGACCGGCGGACTCCCGAACTGATTCTCCCGGCCCAGGGTTGACGGAGAAGTCAGTCCTGCAGGGCCTGGACTCAGGTGTGTACTGGTGACGGAGTCGGGGGAGTCAGTCCTGCAGGACCTGGACTCAGGTGTGCACTGGTGACGGAGTCGGGGGAGTCAGTCCCGCAGGACCTGGAGCAGACACGTAGCCAAGGAGTGGGTAGGCGGGGGGGGGGGGGCGAGGCGGCGGGGTCGGCCGCCCCCTCCCCTGGAAGCCATGGGGCCCTTTTCGGCGCGCGCAGCGTGCCGAAAAGTGCCGACGAGACCGCGTGAAGAGCGGTATCATGGGCTCTTTAAGAATCGGAAGACCACGCGAAGCGTGGTCTTTAGAGAGTTTAGAGCACTTCAGAGACACTTTAGGGCCACCAGGGGCCTCTCTGAAAGACCAGAAGGCCCATTGGACGTTCAAAAGAGCCCTGTGCATGTCAGATGGGCCCCTGGTCAGACCGAAATGACCTTTGAGCGGGTCGGAGTGCGACAAAGCAGCCGGCACAGTCCGGCACTATGATAGCTGGGAAGAAACGAAATAATATATAATTGTAGCTCATGTTAACAGTTTAGGCTTCAGAGGTCGCCAAATGTCATGCTGACATTTGCTTCCAAGAAGTTGTTCGTGCACATCGTTTTACTTATTGAAGATAGGGCAATAATTTCAACGTCATCGTGTTTGTCTCGCCCAGGCACTTCGAACCGTATTCACGATGACTAGATTGGCTGAAGTGAAAAATTTGACATCCGGTCAAGGTCATGTTGTGAACCCAGTAGGTAATGTTGCATATGGGGAGACGCATATCAGCAAGACAAACACATTAATGCGAGTTGCACGTCTCTATATTCATTATATAAAGAGTCATTGGCAAAAAAGTGCTAGTGACCTCAGCTGTCCTCAGCTGACCTTGCATCGGTCACTGAGCAACAGTTGCACCTGGGTCAAGAGTGAGCTAAAATAACATGATTATGCAATAATTGGCCTGATCAACGTCATCGTGTTTGTCATCGTGTATTGCATATCCTCTGAATAGGAAACATTTGTATATTTTCCCATTGACTCGTAATGGGTAGGTCACGAAATTGACTTGCCCTTTGATCACCGATATAAACATATCCGAGTTGAACGAATTGTCGATACATATCCTCTGATTAACTTCTGCGAGTTTGAAACGTTCGATCAACCCCCGTGACTATGGCACGACCGCAACTTTTACTTTAGGAGGTAAGATCACTCGACGTGACCTGGTGACTTGACCTGAGATGACCCAAGGTAAAAAATACACAATATATGGATAATTGATGCCCGAAGACCTATGCTAATTTTGGTGGTGCTGTACGCCGCCGTTTTCCCGCTGTTCCCGAAAAACATCAGGGAGAGTCAAAATGACCCACACCAGGGCAAAGGTTAATCGGTGGCAGCGTTTTGGCTCAGAAGAAAGCCTTGCATCGTGACCTCACGGAAATGCAGGTGGCGATAACTCAGAAAACGTTCCATCAAGGGAGCTGAAACTTGCCGCAACGTGATTCAGCGCCTCATATACCCAAAAAGGCGTGTGAACGGGGGGGAGGGGGGCATGGCCCCTCATTTTTGGCCATTTTTGTTTTGCTAAAATATTGTCTTTTGGTTGGTGATTTTTGTAAGGCAAAAGGTTCGCCAGGACTAGAAGAGCCCGAATCTGCAAATACATCTTGCATAAGGGGGGGTATCAATATGAGATCAAAGTTTCACTGCCCCCCCCCCCCCCACACACACACACACACACTTTTCGTGGCGTTCCTACGCCCCTGTTAATACCCATGGCAACAGATTGTCATCGAAACCTGAAATGCAGTGTGTTTTGGCCCTGCCGATCTGTCTTGGAATACCCAATGCCTGAAAATACCCTCTCAGACCGTCCGAAGGCCGCTTTCAGACCGGCATAAGCCATGGGGTTTAAAAGCCCTAAAAGTTTACAACTCCAGCCTCAGGTGTAAAAATACCCTTTTAAATCAGCGTAGGGTCCTTCGCACCGACCGATGGCCCTTTCAGACCAACCGCGTGCCCCTTGCCAAGTTGCCCCCCCCCCCCAAGCTAGGACTGCGACCACCCCTGGAGAAGTGTCAGGACCGACATCCACTTACCCTCGCATCAGGAGCGACATGGCCTAAAACACGCGCGTGCTCGCAGACCGCACCACCTCCGATAACTGCCAGCTGCAAGTTCTGGAAACGATGTTTACCTAGATGCAAAGGCGTATCTAGGATTTCGCCAAGGTAGTACCCGCGGTCAGGGATATGAGCCCCCGATACATACATGGTGCCCCCTTGGACACCGCCCCTCTACATATTTTAGCTTCGCAAACACTATTTCAATTACTTATTCTGGGTGTTGTCATAGGCGTACACAAGGGTAGGGGGACGGGGCAATTGTCCCCCCCCCCGTCCCCTGAAGGTCTGTACGTGCCCCCTTTGGTCGAAAAAATGAATGTTTTTTCTTCTTTTTTTAGAGAAAAATTGTTAAAATATGCCATTTTAAAAATCTAGTGGGCCAAATTCGGTGATTTTGTGGTGGGGGTACTTAATGCCCCCCCCCCCTGATCAAACATTGTCCCCTCCTGGAGTGAATCCTGGGTACGCTACTGGGTGTAGTGGTGGTGGTGATTCGGGGTTGTGTTTTAGGGCGCCGTAACTTCTGAGGTTCTATGCCACTAATGCCTATTCTGGATATTATGCCCGGTAAATTTTGCAGAATCTACCGTGGGACTTGCAACAGTCTGAATTAACACACGAGTCAGCCTGCAGTGATCTGCACATCAAGGATCTGCACTGCAAGGGTGTCTCACATCAGAAGATAGAAAGCTGAAATAACAAAGTAGCTGATGTACTGAGCACGCGCTCGGTCTCCATAAAGCACTTGAAGTCAGCAGCAATAGAACCTTCCCAGATATCGCTTCCGGTGCCGAATATAACTTGACCACAAAATATTACAAGATAGCGAGGGGAAATGTCCTCAGCCACGCACGGTACGAATAAGAATTTGAAGTTTAAGTTATTGTTGTGCCTCAGTTAAAGCAATCACTTTCGAAACATTTGTGAGAGATTATTATAATCGTCCAATCATAGAGACTTGGTGAAACTGAGAGAACGCACGAGGAAGCTAACTACAGCGTACTCCGTAGCACTTGCAAATGCGATATTACCAACCAAACGTGGAATCCAGTCGCCTCGTTGCTAATGAGGGGATTTTATTCAATGGCATTTGACTCTCCTCATTCATATTTGTGTCTACTATTCAGCGATTTTTATTAGAATCTTCCCAGACCATTCTAAATCAGATATTGTATTGTATTGCAGCAAAACAACCACAGGCACAGAGCCCAGTTACGGTTGCAGTCAGAATAGGATACATTAAAACATTCACAGATAACCCGAGTCCACACGAAACACAGGCCCGCACAGTACAAAAAGCAAAAACACAATACCACACTGTACCGTAA
>JAXIVJ010005711.1:0-20000 GCA_036785665.1 Chirona hameri
TGTGTGTGGTGTCCTGTGTGTGTGTGTGTCTGTGTGTGTGTGTCGTGTGTGTGTGTGTCTGTGTGTGTGTGTGTCTGTGTGTGTGTGGTGTGTGTGTGTGTGTGCTGTGTGTGTGTGTCTGTGTGTGTGTGTCTGTGTGTGTGTGTGTGTCTGTGTGTGTGTGTCTGTGTGTGTGTGTCTGTGTGTGTGTGTGTCTGTGTGTGTGTGTGTCTGTGTGTGTGTGTGTCTGTGTGTGTGTGTGTCTGTGTGTGTGTCTGTGTGTGTGTGTCTGTGTGTGTGTGTGTCTGTGTGTGTGTGTCTGTGTGTGTGTGTGTGTGTGTCTGTGTGTGTGTGTCTGTGTGTGTGTGTGTGTGTGTCTGTGTGTGTGTGTGCTGTGTGTGTGTGTGTGTCTGTGTGTGTGTGTCTGTGTGTGTGTGTCTGTGTGTGTGTGTGCTGTGTGTGTGTGTGTCTGTGTGTGTGTGTGTCTGTGTGTGTGTGTCTGTGTGTGTGTGTCTGTGTGTGTGTGTGTCTGTGTGTGTGTGTGTCTGTGTGTGTGTGTGTCTGTGGTGTGTGTCTGTGTGTGTGTGTGTCTGTGTGTGTGTGTGTCTGTGTGTGTGTGTGTCTGTGTGTGTGTGTGTGTGTGTCTGTGTGTGTGTGTGTCTGTGTGTGTGTGTGTCTGTGTGTGTGTGTGTCTGTGTGTGTGTGTGTCTGTGTGTGTGTGTCTGTGTGTGTGTGTGTCTGTGTGTGTGTGTGTGTCTGTGTGTGTGTGTCTGTGTGTGTGTGTGTGTGTCTGTGTGTGTGTGTGTCTGTGTGTGTGTGTGTCTGTGTGTGTGTGTGTGTCTGTGTGTGTGTGTGTCTGTGTGTGTGTGTGTCTGTGTGTGTGTGTGTCTGTGTGTGTGTGTGTGTGTGTCTGTGTGTGTGTGTGTGTCTGTGTGTGTGTGTGTGTGTGTGTCTGTGTGTGTGTGTCTGTGTGTGTGTGTCTGTGTGTGTGTGTGTCTGTGTGTGTGTGTCTGTGTGTGTGTGTCTGTGTGTGTGTGTCTGTGTGTGTGTGTGTGCTGTGTGTGTGTGTCTGTGTGTGTGTGTCTGTGTGTGTGTCTGTGTGTGTGTGTGTCTGTGTGTGTGTGTGTCTGTGTGTGTGTGTGTCTGTGTGTGTGTGTGTGTCTGTGTGTGTGTGTGTCTGTGTGTGTGTGTGTCTGTGTGTGTGTGTGTGTCTGTGTGTGTGTGTGTCTGTGTGTGTGTGTGTCTGTGTGTGTGTGTCTGTGTGTGTGTGTGTCTGTGTGTGTGTGTCTGTGTGTGTGTGTGTCTGTGTGTGTGTGTGTCTGTGTGTGTGTGTGTCTGTGTGTGTGTGTGTCTGTGTGTGTGTGTGTCTGTGTGTGTGTGTCTGTGTGTGTGTGTCTGTGTGTGTGTGTCTGTGTGTGTGTGCTGTGTGTGTGTGTCTGTGTGTGTGTGTCTGTGTGTGTGTGTCTGTGTGTGTGTGTGTCTGTGTGTGTGTGTGTCTGTGTGTGTGTTGTGTGTGTGTCTGTGTGTGTGTGTCTGTGTGTGTGTCTGTGTGTGTGTCTGTGTGTGTGTGTCTGTGTGTGTGTGTCGTGTGTGTGTGTCTGTGTGTGTGTCTGTGTGTGTGTGTGTGTGTGTGTCTGTGTGTGTGTCTGTGTGTGTGTCTGTGTGTGTGTGTGTGTGTGTCTGTGTGTGTGTGTGTGTGTCTGTGTGTGTGTCTGTGTGTGTGTCTGTGTGTGTGTCTGTGTGTGTGTCTGTGTGTGTGTCTGTGTGTGTGTCTGTGTGTGTGTCTGTGTGTGTGTCTGTGTGTGTGTCTGTGTGTGTGTGTCTGTGTGTGTGTCTGTGTGTGTGTGTCTGTGTGTGTGTCTGTGTGTGTGTCTGTGTGTGTGTCTGTGTGTGTGTGTCTGTGTGTGTGTCTGTGTGTGTGTGTCTGTGTGTGTGTGTCTGTGTGTGTGTCTGTGTGTGTGTCTGTGTGTGTGTGTCTGTGTGTGTGTGTCTGTGTGTGTGTCTGTGTGTGTGTCTGTGTGTGTGTCTGTGTGTGTGTCTGTGTGTGTGTCTGTGTGTGTGTCTGTGTGTGTGTCTGTGTGTGTGTCTGTGTGTGTGTGTCTGTGTGTGTGTGTCTGTGTGTGTCTGTGTGTGTGTCTGTGTGTGTGTGTGTGTGTCTGTGTGTGTGTCTGTGTGTGTGTCTGTGTGTGTGTCTGTGTGTGTCTGTGTGTGTGTCTGTGTGTGTGTCTGTGTGTGTGTCTGTGTGTGTGTCTGTGTGTGTGTCTGTGTGTGTGTCTGTGTGTGTGTCTGTGTGTGTGTCTGTGTGTGTGTCTGTGTGTGTGTCTGTGTGTGTGTGTCTGTGTGTGTGTCTGTGTGTGTGTCTGTGTGTGTGTCTGTGTGTGTGTCTGTGTGTGTGTCTGTGTGTGTGTGTCTGTGTGTGTGTCTGTGTGTGTGTCTGTGTGTGTGTCTGTGTGTGTGTCTGTGTGTGTGTCTGTGTGTGTGTGTCTGTGTGTGTGTCTGTGTGTGTGTCTGTGTGTGTGTCTGTGTGTGTGTCTGTGTGTGTGTGTCTGTGTGTGTGTCTGTGTGTGTGTCTGTGTGTGTGTCTGTGTGTGTCTGTGTGTGTGTCTGTGTGTGTGTTGTGTGTGTGTCTGTGTGTGTGTCTGTGTGTGTGTCTGTGTGTGTGTCTGTGTGTGTGTCTGTGTGTGTGTCTGTGTGTGTGTCTGTGTCTGTGTGTGTCTGTGTGTGTGTCTGTGTGTGTGTCTGTGTGTGTGTCTGTGTGTGTGTCTGTGTCTGTGTCTGTGTCTGTGTCTGTGTCTGTGTCTGTGTCTGTGTCTGTGTCTGTGTCTGTGTCTGTGTCTGTGTCTGTGTCTGTGTCTGTGTCTGTGTCTGTGTCTGTGTCTGTGTCTGTGTCTGTGTCTGTGTCTGTGTCTGTGTCTGTGTCTGTGTCTGTGTCTGTGTCTGTGTCTGTGTCTGTGTCTGTGTCTGTGTCTGTGTCTGTGTCTGTGTCTGTGTCTGTGTCTGTGTCTGTGTCTGTGTCTGTGTCTGTGTCTGTGTCTGTGTCTGTGTCTGTGTCTGTGTCTGTGTCTGTGTCTGTGTCTGTGTCTGTGTCTGTGTCTGTGTCTGTGTTCTGTGTCTGTGTCTGTGTCTGTGTCTGTGTCTGTGTCTGTGTCTGTGTCTGTGTCTGTGTCTGTGTCTGTGTCTGTGTCTGTGTCTGTGTCTGTGTCTGTGTCTGTGTCTGTGTCTGTGTCTGTGTCTGTGTCTGTGTCTGTGTCTGTGTCTGTGTCTGTGTCTGTGTCTGTGTCTGTGTCTGTGTCTGTGTCTGTGTCTGTGTCTGTGTCTGTGTCTGTGTCTGTGTCTGTGTCTGTGTCTGTGTCTGTGTCTGTGGTCTGTGTCTGTGTCTGTGTCTGTGTCTGTGTCTGTGTCTGTGTCTGTGTCTGTGTCTGTGTCTGTGTCTGTGTCTGTGTCTGTGTCTGTGTCTGTGTCTGTGTCTGTGTCTGTGTCTGTCTGTGTGTCTGTGTGTCTGTGTGTCTGTGTGTCTGTGTGTCTGTGTGTCTGTGTGTCTGTGTGTCTGTGTGTCTGTGTGTCTGTGTGTCTGTGTGTCTGTGTGTCTGTGTGTCTGTGTGTCTGTGTGTCTGTGGTCTGTGTGTCTGTGTGTCTGTGTGTCTGTGTGTCTGTGTGTCTGTGTGTCTGTGTCTGTGTGTCTGTGTGTCTGTGTCTGTGTCTGTGTGTCTGTGTGTCTGTGTGTCTGTGTGTCTGTGTCTGTCTGTGTCTGTGTCTGTGTGTCTGTGTCTGTCTGTGTCTGTCTGTGTCTGGTCTGTGTCTGTCTGTGTCTGTCTGTGTCTGTCTGTGTCTGTGTCTGTGTCTGTCTGTGTCTGTCTGTGTCTGTCTGTGTCTGTCTGTGTCTGTCTGTGTCTGTCTGTGTCTGTCTGTGTCTGCTGTGTCTGTGTCTGTGTCTGTCTGTGTCTGTGTCGTGTCTGTGTCTGTGTCTGTGTCTGTCTGTGTCTGTGTCTGTGTCTGTGTCTGTGTCTGTGTCTGTGTCTGTGTCTGTGTCTGTGTCTGTGTCTGTGTCTGTGTCTGTGTCTGTGTCTGTGTCTGTGTCTGTGTCTGTGTCTGTGTCTGCGTCTGCGTCTGCGTCTGCGTCTGCGTCTGCGTCTGCGTCTGCGTCTGCGTCTGCGTCTGCGTCTGCGTCTGCGTCTGCGTCTGCGTCTGCGTCTGCGTCTGCGTCTGCGTCTGCGTCTGCGTCTGCGTCTGCGTCTGCGTCTGCGTCTGCGTCTGCGTCTGCGTCTGCGTCTGCGTCTGCGTCTGCGTCTGCGTCTGCGTCTGCGTCTGCGTCTGCGTCTGCGTCTGCGTCTGCGTCTGCGTCTGCGTCTGCGTCTGCGTCTGCGTCTGCGTCTGCGTCTGCGTCTGCGTCTGCGTCTGCGTCTGCGTCTGCGTCTGCGTCTGCGTCTGCGTCTGCGTCTGCGTCTGCGTCTGCGTCTGCGTCTGCGTCTGCGTCTGCGTCTGCGTCTGCGTCTGCGTCTGCGTCTGCGTCTGCGTCTGCGTCTGCGTCTGCGTCTGCGTCTGCGTCTGCGTCTGCGTCTGCGTCTGCGTCTGCGTCTGCGTCTGCGTCTGCGTCTGCGTCTGCGTCTGCGTCTGCGTCTGCGTCTGCGTCTGCGTCTGCGTCTGCGTCTGCGTCTGCGTCTGCGTCTGCGTCTGCGTCTGCGTCTGCGTCTGCGTCTGCGTCTGCGTCTGCGTCTGCGTCTGCGTCTGCGTCTGCGTCTGCGTCTGCGTCTGCGTCTGCGTCTGCGTCTGCGTCTGCGTCTGCGTCTGCGTCTGCGTCTGCGTCTGCGTCTGCGTCTGCGTCTGCGTCTGCGTCTGCGTCTGCGTCTGCGTCTGCGTCTGCGTCTGCGTCTGCGTCTGCGTCTGCGTCTGCGTCTGCGTCTGCGTCTGCGTCTGCGTCTGCGTCTGCGTCTGCGTCTGCGTCTGCGTCTGCGTCTGCGTCTGCGTCTGCGTCTGCGTCTGCGTCTGCGTCTGCGTCTGCGTCTGCGTCTGCGTCTGCGTCTGCGTCTGCGTCTGCGTCTGCGTCTGCGTCTGCGTCTGCGTCTGCGTCTGCGTCTGCGTCTGCGTCTGCGTCTGCGTCTGCGTCCTGCGTCTGCGTCTGCGTCTGCGTCTGCGTCTGCGTCTGCGTCTGCGTCTGCGTCTGCGTCTGCGTCTGCGTCTGCGTCTGCGTCTGCGTCTGCGTCTGCGTCTGCGTCTGCGTCTGCGTCTGCGTCTGCGTCTGCGTCTGCGTCTGCGTCTGCGTCTGCGTCTGCGTCTGCGTCTGCGTCTGCGTCTGCGTCTGCGTCTGCGTCTGCGTCTGCGTCTGCGTCTGCGTCTGCGTCTGCGTCTGCGTCTGCGTCTGCGTCTGCGTCTGCGTCTGCGTCTGCGTCTGCGTCTGCGTCTGCGTCTGCGTCTGCGTCTGCGTCTGCGTCTGCGTCTGCGTCTGCGTCTGCGTCTGCGTCTGCGTCTGCGTCTGCGTCTGCGTCTGCGTCTGCGTCTGCGTCTGCGTCTGCGTCTGCGTCTGCGTCTGCGTCTGCGTCTGCGTCTGCGTCTGCGTCTGCGTCTGCGTCTGCGTCTGCGTCTGCGTCTGCGTCTGCGTCTGCGTCTGCGTCTGCGTCTGCGTCTGCGTCTGCGTCTGCGTCTGCGTCTGCGTCTGCGTCTGCGTCTGCGTCTGCGTCTGCGTCTGCGTCTGCGTCTGCGTCTGCGTCTGCGTCTGCGTCTGCGTCTGCGTCTGCGTCTGCGTCTGCGTCTGCGTCTGCGTCTGCGTCTGCGTCTGCGTCTGCGTCTGCGTCTGCGTCTGCGTCTGCGTCTGCGTCTGCGTCTGCGTCTGCGTCTGCGTCTGCGTCTGCGTCTGCGTCTGCGTCTGCGTCTGCGTCTGCGTCTGCGTCTGCGTCTGCGTCTGCGTCTGCGTCTGCGTCTGCGTCTGCGTCTGCGTCTGCGTCTGCGTCTGCGTCTGCGTCTGCGTCTGCGTCTGCGTCTGCGTCTGCGTCTGCGTCTGCGTCTGCGTCTGCGTCTGCGTCTGCGTCTGCGTCTGCGTCTGTGTCTGTGTCTGTGTCTGTGTCTGTGTCTGTGTCTGTGTCTGTGTCTGTGTCTGTGTCTGTGTCTGTGTCTGTGTCTGTGTCTGTGTCTGTGTCTGTGTCTGTGTCTGTGTCTGTGTCTGTGTCTGTGTCTGTGTCTGTGTCTGTGTCTGTGTCTGTGTCTGTGTCTGTGTCTGTGTCTGTGTCTGTGTCTGTGTCTGTGTCTGTGTCTGTGTCTGTGTCTGTGTCTGTGTCTGTGTCTGTGTCTGTGTCTGTGTCTGTGTCTGTGTCTGTGTCTGTGTCTGTGTCTGTGTCTGTGTCTGTGTCTGTGTCTGTGTCTGTGTCTGTGTCTGTGTCTGTGTCTGTGTCTGTGTCTGTGTCTGTGTCTGTGTCTGTGTCTGTGTCTGTGTCTGTGTCTGTGTCTGTGTCTGTGTCTGTGTCTGTGTCTGTGTCTGTGTCTGTGTCTGTGTCTGTGTCTGTGTCTGTGTCTGTGTCTGTGTCTGTGTCTGTGTCTGTGTCTGTGTCTGTGTCTGTGTCTGTGTCTGTGTCTGTGTCTGTGTCTGTGTCTGTGTCTGTGTCTGTGTCTGTGTCTGTGTCTGTGTCTGTGTCTGTGTCTGTGTCTGTGTCTGTGTCTGTGTCTGTGTCTGTGTCTGTGTCTGTGTCTGTGTCTGTGTCTGTGTCTGTGTCTGTGTCTGTGTCTGTGTCTGTGTCTGTGTCTGTGTCTGTGTCTGTGTCTGTGTCTGTGTCTGTGTCTGTGTCTGTGTCTGTGTCTGTGTCTGTGTCTGTGTCTGTGTCTGTGTCTGTGTCTGTGTCTGTGTCTGTGTCTGTGTCTGTGTCTGTGTCTGTGTCTGTGTCTGTGTCTGTGTCTGTGTCTGTGTCTGTGTCTGTGTCTGTGTCTGTGTCTGTGTCTGTGTCTGTGTCTGTGTCTGTGTCTGTGTCTGTGTCTGTGTCTGTGTCTGTGTCTGTGTCTGTGTCTGTGTCTGTGTCTGTGTCTGTGTCTGTGTCTGTGTCTGTGTCTGTGTCTGTGTCTGTGTCTGTGTCTGTGTCTGTGTCTGTGTCTGTGTCTGTGTCTGTGTCTGTGTCTGTGTCTGTGTCTGTGTCTGTGTCTGTGTCTGTGTCTGTGTCTGTGTCTGTGTCTGTGTCTGTGTCTGTGTCTGTGTCTGTGTCTGTGTCTGTGTCTGTGTCTGTGTCTGTGTCTGTGTCTGTGTCTGTGTCTGTGTCTGTGTCTGTGTCTGTGTCTGTGTCTGTGTCTGTGTCTGTGTCTGTGTCTGTGTCTGTGTCTGTGTCTGTGTCTGTGTCTGTGTCTGTGTCTGTGTCTGTGTCTGTGTCTGTGTCTGTGTCTGTGTCTGTGTCTGTGTCTGTGTCTGTGTCTGTGTCTGTGTCTGTGTCTGTGTCTGTGTCTGTGTCTGTGTCTGTGTGTGTGTGTGTGTGTGTGTGTGTGTGTGTGTGTGTGTGTGTGTGTGTGTGTGTGTGTGTGTGTGTGTGTGTGTGTGTGTGTGTGTGTGTGTGTGTGTGTGTGTGTGTGTGTGTGTGTGTGTGTGTGTGTGTGTGTGTGTGTGTGTGTGTGTGTGTGTGTGTGTGTGTGTGTGTGTGTGTGTGTGTGTGTGTGTGTGTGTGTGTGTGTGTGTGTGTGTGTGTGTGTGTGTGTGTGTGTGTGTGTGTGTGTGTGTGTGTGTGTGTGTGTGTGTGTGTGTGTGTGTGTGTGTGTGTGTGTGTGTGTGTGTGTGTGTGTGTGTGTGTGTGTGTGTGTGTGTGTGTGTGTGTGTGTGTGTGTGTGTGTGTGTGTGTGTGTGTGTGTGTGTGTGTGTGTGTGTGTGTGTGTGTGTGTGTGTGTGTGTGTGTGTGTGTGTGTGTGTGTGTGTGTGTGTGTGTGTGTGTGTGTGTGTGTGTGTGTGTGTGTGTGTGTGTGTGTGTGTGTGTGTGTGTGTGTGTGTGTGTGTGTGTGTGTGTGTGTGTGTGTGTGTGTGTGTGTGTGTGTGTGTGTGTGTGTGTGTGTGTGTGTGTGTGTGTGTGTGTGTGTGTGTGTGTGTGTGTGTGTGTGTGTGTGTGTGTGTGTGTGTGTGTGTGTGTGTGTGTGTGTGTGTGTGTGTGTGTGTGTGTGTGTGTGTGTGTGTGTGTGTGTGTGTGTGTGTGTGTGTGTGTGTGTGTGTGTGTGTGTGTGTGTGTGTGTGTGTGTGTGTGTGTGTGTGTGTGTGTGTGTGTGTGTGTGTGTGTGTGTGTGTGTGTGTGTGAGTGTGTGTGTGTGTGTGTGTGTGTGTGTGTGTGTGTGTGTGTGTGTGTGTGTGTGTGTGTGTGTGTGTGTATGTGTATGTGTGTATGTGTGTATGTGTGTATGTGTGTCTGTCTGTCTGTCTGTCTGTCTGTCTGTGTCTGTCTGTCTGTCTGTCTGTCTGTCTGTCTGTCTGTCTGTCTGTCTGTCTGTCTGTCTGTCTGTCTGTCTGTCTGTCTGTCTGTCTGTCTGTCTGTCTGTCTGTCTGTCTGTGTCTGTCTGTCTGTGTCTGTCTGTCTGTGTCTGTCTGTCTGTGTCTGTCTGTCTGTCTGTGTCTGTCTGTCTGTGTCTGTCTGTCTGTGTCTGTCTGTGTCTGTCTGTCTGTGTCTGTCTGTCTGTGTCTGTCTGTCTGTGTCTGTCTGTCTGTGTCTGTCTGTCTGTGTCTGTCTGTCTGTGTCTGTCTGTCTGTGTCTGTCTGTCTGTGTCTGTCTGTCTGTCTGTGTCTGTCTGTCTGTCTGTGTCTGTCTGTCTGTCTGTCTGTGTCTGTCTGTCTGTGTCTGTCTGTCTGTGTCTGTCTGTCTGTGTCTGTCTGTCTGTGTCTGTCTGTCTCTGTCTGTGTCTGTCTGTCTGTGTCTGTCTGTCTGTCTGTCTGTGTCTGTCTGTCTGTGTCTGTCTGTCTGTCTGTGTCTGTCTGCCTGTCTGTGTCTGTCTGTCTGTGTCTGTGTCTGTCTGTCTGTCTGTGTCTGTCTGTCTGTGTCTGTCTGTCTGTGTCTGTCTGTCTGTGTCTGTCTGTCTGTGTCTGTCTGTCTGTGTCTGTCTGTCTGTCTGTCTGTCTGTGTCTGTCTGTCTGTGTCTGTCTGTCTGTGTCTGTCTGTCTGTCTGTGTCTGTCTGTCTGTGTCTGTCTGTCTGTGTCTGTCTGTCTGTGTCTGTCTGTCTGTGTCTGTCTGTCTGTGTATGTCTGTCTGTGTCTGTCTGTCTGTCTGTCTGTCTCTGTCTGTGTCTGTCTGTCTGTGTCTGTCTGTCTGTCTGTGTATGTCTGTCTGTGTCTGTCTGTCTGTCTGTGTCTGTCTGTCTGTCTGTGTCTGTGTGTCTGTCTGTCTGTCTGTGTCTGTCTGTCTGTCTGTCTGTGTCTGTCTGTCTGTCTGTGTATGTCTGTCTGTGTCTGTCTGTCTGTGTCTGTCTGTCTGTGTCTGTCTGTCTGTGTCTGTCTGTCTGTGTCTGTCTGTCTGTGTCTGTCTGTGTCTGTCTGTCTGTGTCTGTGTCTGTCTGTCTGTGTCTGTCTGTCTGTGTCTGTCTGTCTGTGCCTGTCTGTCTGTGTCTGTCTGTCTGTGTCTGTCTGTCTGTGTCTGTCTGTCTGTGTCTGTCTGTCTGTCTGTGTCTGTCTGTCTGTGTCTCTCTGTCTGTGTCTGTCTGTCTGTGTCTGTCTGTCTGTCTGTGTCTGTTGGTCTGTCTGTGTCTGTCTGTCTGTGTCTGTCTGTCTGTGTCTGTCTGTCTGTGTCTGTCTGTCTGTGTCTGTCTGTCTGTGTCTGTCTGTCTGTGTCTGTCTGTCTGTGTCTGTCTGTCTGTGTCTGTCTGTCTGTGTCTGTCTGTCTGTGTCTGTCTGTCTGTGTCTGTCTGTCTGTGTCTGTCTGTCTGTGTCTGTCTGTCTGTGTCTGTCTGTCTGTGTCTGTCTGTCTGTGTCTGTCTGTCTGTGTCTGTCTGTCTGTGTCTGTCTGTCTGTGTGTGTCTGTCTGTGTCTGTCTGTGTCTGTCTGTCTGTGTCTGTCTGTCTGTGTCTGTCTGTCTGTGTCTGTCTGTGTCTGTCTGTATGTGTCTGTCTGTCGGTGTCTGTCTGTCTGTGTCTGTCTGTCTGTGTCTGTCTGTCTGTGTCTGTCTGTCTGTGTCTGTCTGTCTGTCTGTGTCTGTCTGTCTGTCTGTGTCTGTCTGTCTGTCTGTGTCTGTCTGTCTGTGTCTGTCTGTGTCTGTCTGTCTGTGTCTGTCTGTCTGTGTCTGTCTGTCTGTGTCTGTCTGTGTCTGTCTGTCTGTGTCTGTCTGTCTGTCTGTGTCTGTCTGTCTGTGTCTGTCTGTCTGTGTCTGTCTGTCTGTCTGTGTCTGTCTGTCTGTCTGTGTCTGTCTGTCTGTCTGTCTGTGTCTGTCTGTCTGTGTCTGTCTGTCTGTCTGTGTCTGTCTGTCTGTGTCTGTCTGTCTGTCTGTCTGTGTCTGTCTGTCTGTGTCTGTCTGTCTGTGTCTGTCTGTCTGTGTCTGTCTGTCTGTGTCTGTCTGTCTGTGTCTGTCTGTCTGTGTCTGTCTGTCTGTGTCTGTCTGTCTGTGTCTGTCTGTCTGTGTCTGTCTGTCTGTGTCTGTCTGTCTGTGTCTGTCTGTCTGTGTCTGTCTGTCTGTCTGTGTCTGTCTGTCTGTGTCTGTCTGTCTGTGTCTGTCTGTCTGTGTCTGTCTGTCTGTGTCTGTCTGTCTGTGTCTGTCTGTCTGTCTGTGTCTGTCTGTCTGTGTCTGTCTGTCTGTGTCTGTCTGTCTGTGTCTGTCTGTCTGTGTCTGTCTGTCTGTCTGTGTCTGTCTGTCTGTCTGTGTCTGTCTGTCTGTGTCTGTCTGTCTGTGTCTGTCTGTCTGTGTCTGTCTGTCTGTGTCTGTCTGTGTCTGTCTGTGTCTGTCTGTGTCTGTCTGTGTCTGTCTGCGTCTGCGTCTGCGTCTGCGTCTGCGTCTGCGTCTGCGTCTGCGTCTGCGTCTGCGTCTGCGTCTGCGTCTGCGTCTGCGTCTGCGTCTGCGTCTGCGTCTGCGTCTGCGTCTGCGTCTGCGTCTGCGTCTGCGTCTGCGTCTGCGTCTGCGTCTGCGTCTGCGTCTGCGTCTGCGTCTGCGTCTGCGTCTGCGTCTGCGTCTGCGTCTGCGTCTGCGTCTGCGTCTGCGTCTGCGTCTGCGTCTGCGTCTGCGTCTGCGTCTGCGTCTGCGTCTGCGTCTGCGTCTGCGTCTGCGTCTGCGTCTGCGTCTGCGTCTGCGTCTGCGTCTGCGTCTGCGTCTGCGTCTGCGTCTGCGTCTGCGTCTGCGTCTGCGTCTGCGTCTGCGTCTGCGTCTGCGTCTGCGTCTGCGTCTGCGTCTGCGTCTGCGTCTGCGTCTGCGTCTGCGTCTGCGTCTGCGTCTGCGTCTGCGTCTGCGTCTGCGTCTGCGTCTGCGTCTGCGTCTGCGTCTGCGTCTGCGTCTGCGTCTGCGTCTGCGTCTGCGTCTGCGTCTGCGTCTGCGTCTGCGTCTGCGTCTGCGTCTGCGTCTGCGTCTGCGTCTGCGTCTGCGTCTGCGTCTGCGTCTGCGTCTGCGTCTGCGTCTGCGTCTGCGTCTGCGTCTGCGTCTGCGTCTGCGTCTGCGTCTGCGTCTGCGTCTGCGTCTGCGTCTGCGTCTGCGTCTGCGTCTGCGTCTGCGTCTGCGTCTGCGTCTGCGTCTGCGTCTGCGTCTGCGTCTGCGTCTGCGTCTGCGTCTGCGTCTGCGTCTGCGTCTGCGTCTGCGTCTGCGTCTGCGTCTGCGTCTGCGTCTGCGTCTGCGTCTGCGTCTGCGTCTGCGTCTGCGTCTGCGTCTGCGTCTGCGTCTGCGTCTGCGTCTGCGTCTGCGTCTGCGTCTGCGTCTGCGTCTGCGTCTGCGTCTGCGTCTGCGTCTGCGTCTGCGTCTGCGTCTGCGTCTGCGTCTGCGTCTGCGTCTGCGTCTGCGTCTGCGTCTGCGTCTGCGTCTGCGTCTGCGTCTGCGTCTGCGTCTGCGTCTGCGTCTGCGTCTGCGTCTGCGTCTGCGTCTGTGTCTGTGTCTGTGTCTGTGTCTGTGTCTGTGTCTGTGTCTGTGTCTGTGTCTGTGTCTGTGTCTGTGTCTGTGTCTGTGTCTGTGTCTGTGTCTGTGTCTGTGTCTGTGTCTGTGTCTGTGTCTGTGTCTGTGTCTGTGTCTGTGTCTGTGTCTGTGTCTGTGTCTGTGTCTGTGTCTGTGTCTGTGTCTGTGTCTGTGTCTGTGTCTGTGTCTGTGTCTGTGTCTGTGTCTGTGTCTGTGTCTGTGTCTGTGTCTGTGTCTGTGTCTGTGTCTGTGTCTGTGTCTGTGTCTGTGTCTGTGTCTGTGTCTGTGTCTGTGTCTGTGTCTGTGTCTGTGTCTGTGTCTGTGTCTGTGTCTGTGTCTGTGTCTGTGTCTGTGTCTGTGTCTGTGTCTGTGTCTGTGTCTGTGTCTGTGTCTGTGTCTGTGTCTGTGTCTGTGTCTGTGTCTGTGTCTGTGTCTGTGTCTGTGTCTGTGTCTGTGTCTGTGTCTGTGTCTGTGTCTGTGTCTGTGTCTGTGTCTGTGTCTGTGTCTGTGTCTGTGTCTGTGTCTGTGTCTGTGTCTGTGTCTGTGTCTGTGTCTGTGTCTGTGTCTGTGTCTGTGTCTGTGTCTGTGTCTGTGTCTGTGTCTGTGTCTGTGTCTGTGTCTGTGTCTGTGTCTGTGTCTGTGTCTGTGTCTGTGTCTGTGTCTGTGTCTGTGTCTGTGTCTGTGTCTGTGTCTGTGTCTGTGTCTGTGTCTGTGTCTGTGTCTGTGTCTGTGTCTGTGTCTGTGTCTGTGTCTGTGTCTGTGTCTGTGTCTGTGTCTGTGTCTGTGTCTGTGTCTGTGTCTGTGTCTGTGTCTGTGTCTGTGTCTGTGTCTGTGTCTGTGTCTGTGTCTGTGTCTGTGTCTGTGTCTGTGTCTGTGTCTGTGTCTGTGTCTGTGTCTGTGTCTGTGTCTGTGTCTGTGTCTGTGTCTGTGTCTGTGTCTGTGTCTGTGTCTGTGTCTGTGTCTGTGTCTGTGTCTGTGTCTGTGTCTGTGTCTGTGTCTGTGTCTGTGTCTGTGTCTGTGTCTGTGTCTGTGTCTGTGTCTGTGTCTGTGTCTGTGTCTGTGTCTGTGTCTGTGTCTGTGTCTGTGTCTGTGTCTGTGTCTGTGTCTGTGTCTGTGTCTGTGTCTGTGTCTGTGTCTGTGTCTGTGTCTGTGTCTGTGTCTGTGTCTGTGTCTGTGTCTGTGTCTGTGTCTGTGTCTGTGTCTGTGTCTGTGTCTGTGTCTGTGTCTGTGTCTGTGTCTGTGTCTGTGTCTGTGTCTGTGTCTGTGTCTGTGTCTGTGTCTGTGTCTGTGTCTGTGTCTGTGTCTGTGTCTGTGTCTGTGTCTGTGTCTGTGTCTGTGTCTGTGTCTGTGTCTGTGTCTGTGTCTGTGTCTGTGTCTGTGTCTGTGTCTGTGTCTGTGTCTGTGTCTGTGTCTGTGTCTGTGTCTGTGTCTGTGTCTGTGTCTGTGTCTGTGTCTGTGTCTGTGTCTGTGTCTGTGTCTGTGTCTGTGTCTGTGTCTGTGTCTGTGTCTGTGTCTGTGTCTGTGTCTGTGTCTGTGTCTGTGTCTGTGTCTGTGTCTGTGTCTGTGTCTGTGTCTGTGTCTGTGTCTGTGTCTGTGTCTGTGTCTGTGTCTGTGTCTGTGTCTGTGTCTGTGTCTGTGTCTGTGTCTGTGTCTGTGTCTGTGTCTGTGTCTGTGTCTGTGTCTGTGTCTGTGTGTGTGTGTGTGTGTGTGTGTGTGTGTGTGTGTGTGTGTGTGTGTGTGTGTGTGTGTGTGTGTGTGTGTGTGTGTGTGTGTGTGTGTGTGTGTGTGTGTGTGTGTGTGTGTGTGTGTGTGTGTGTGTGTGTGTGTGTGTGTGTGTGTGTGTGTGTGTGTGTGTGTGTGTGTGTGTGTGTGTGTGTGTGTGTGTGTGTGTGTGTGTGTGTGTGTGTGTGTGTGTGTGTGTGTGTGTGTGTGTGTGTGTGTGTGTGTGTGTGTGTGTGTGTGTGTGTGTGTGTGTGTGTGTGTGTGTGTGTGTGTGTGTGTGTGTGTGTGTGTGTGTGTGTGTGTGTGTGTGTGTGTGTGTGTGTGTGTGTGTGTGTGTGTGTGTGTGTGTGTGTGTGTGTGTGTGTGTGTGTGTGTGTGTGTGTGTGTGTGTGTGTGTGTGTGTGTGTGTGTGTGTGTGTGTGTGTGTGTGTGTGTGTGTGTGTGTGTGTGTGTGTGTGTGTGTGTGTGTGTGTGTGTGTGTGTGTGTGTGTGTGTGTGTGTGTGTGTGTGTGTGTGTGTGTGTGTGTGTGTGTGTGTGTGTGTGTGTGTGTGTGTGTGTGTGTGTGTGTGTGTGTGTGTGTGTGTGTGTGTGTGTGTGTGTGTGTGTGTGTGTGTGTGTGTGTGTGTGTGTGTGTGTGTGTGTGTGTGTGTGTGTGTGTGTGTGTGTGTGTGTGTGTGTGTGTGTGTGTGTGTGTGTGTGTGTGTGTGTGTGTGTGTGTGTGTGTGTGTGTGTGTGTGTGTGTGTGTGTGTGTGTGTGTGTGTGTGTGTGTGTGTGTGTGTGTGTGTGTGTGTGTGTGTGTGTGTGTGTGTGTGTGTGTGTGTGTGTGTGTGTGTGTGTGTGTGTGTGTGTGTGTGTGTGTGTGTGTGTGTGTGTGTGTGTGTGTGTATGTGTATGTGTGTATGTGTGTATGTGTGTATGTGTGTCTGTCTGTCTGTCTGTCTGTCTGTCTGTGTCTGTCTGTCTGTCTGTCTGTCTGTCTGTCTGTCTGTCTGTCTGTCTGTCTGTCTGTCTGTCTGTCTGTCTGTCTGTCTGTCTGTCTGTCTGTCTGTCTGTCTGTCTGTCTGTGTCTGTCTGTCTGTGTCTGTCTGTCTGTGTCTGTCTGTCTGTGTCTGTCTGTCTGTCTGTGTCTGTCTGTCTGTGTCTGTCTGTCTGTGTCTGTCTGTGTCTGTCTGTCTGTGTCTGTCTGTCTGTGTCTGTCTGTCTGTGTCTGTCTGTCTGTGTCTGTCTGTCTGTGTCTGTCTGTCTGTGTCTGTCTGTCTGTGTCTGTCTGTCTGTGTCTGTCTGTCTGTCTGTGTCTGTCTGTCTGTCTGTGTCTGTCTGTCTGTCTGTCTGTGTCTGTCTGTCTGTGTCTGTCTGTCTGTGTCTGTCTGTCTGTGTCTGTCTGTCTGTGTCTGTCTGTCTCTGTCTGTGTCTGTCTGTCTGTGTCTGTCTGTCTGTCTGTCTGTGTCTGTCTGTCTGTGTCTGTCTGTCTGTCTGTGTCTGTCTGCCTGTCTGTGTCTGTCTGTCTGTGTCTGTGTCTGTCTGTCTGTCTGTGTCTGTCTGTCTGTGTCTGTCTGTCTGTGTCTGTCTGTCTGTGTCTGTCTGTCTGTGTCTGTCTGTCTGTGTCTGTCTGTCTGTCTGTCTGTCTGTGTCTGTCTGTCTGTGTCTGTCTGTCTGTGTCTGTCTGTCTGTCTGTGTCTGTCTGTCTGTGTCTGTCTGTCTGTGTCTGTCTGTCTGTGTCTGTCTGTCTGTGTCTGTCTGTCTGTGTATGTCTGTCTGTGTCTGTCTGTCTGTCTGTCTGTCTCTGTCTGTGTCTGTCTGTCTGTGTCTGTCTGTCTGTCTGTGTATGTCTGTCTGTGTCTGTCTGTCTGTCTGTGTCTGTCTGTCTGTCTGTGTCTGTGTGTCTGTCTGTCTGTCTGTGTCTGTCTGTCTGTCTGTCTGTGTCTGTCTGTCTGTCTGTGTATGTCTGTCTGTGTCTGTCTGTCTGTGTCTGTCTGTCTGTGTCTGTCTGTCTGTGTCTGTCTGTCTGTGTCTGTCTGTCTGTGTCTGTCTGTGTCTGTCTGTCTGTGTCTGTGTCTGTCTGTCTGTGTCTGTCTGTCTGTGTCTGTCTGTCTGTGCCTGTCTGTCTGTGTCTGTCTGTCTGTGTCTGTCTGTCTGTGTCTGTCTGTCTGTGTCTGTCTGTCTGTCTGTGTCTGTCTGTCTGTGTCTCTCTGTCTGTGTCTGTCTGTCTGTGTCTGTCTGTCTGTCTGTGTCTGTTGGTCTGTCTGTGTCTGTCTGTCTGTGTCTGTCTGTCTGTGTCTGTCTGTCTGTGTCTGTCTGTCTGTGTCTGTCTGTCTGTGTCTGTCTGTCTGTGTCTGTCTGTCTGTGTCTGTCTGTCTGTGTCTGTCTGTCTGTGTCTGTCTGTCTGTGTCTGTCTGTCTGTGTCTGTCTGTCTGTGTCTGTCTGTCTGTGTCTGTCTGTCTGTGTCTGTCTGTCTGTGTCTGTCTGTCTGTGTCTGTCTGTCTGTGTCTGTCTGTCTGTGTGTGTCTGTCTGTGTCTGTCTGTGTCTGTCTGTCTGTGTCTGTCTGTCTGTGTCTGTCTGTCTGTGTCTGTCTGTGTCTGTCTGTATGTGTCTGTCTGTCGGTGTCTGTCTGTCTGTGTCTGTCTGTCTGTGTCTGTCTGTCTGTGTCTGTCTGTCTGTGTCTGTCTGTCTGTCTGTGTCTGTCTGTCTGTCTGTGTCTGTCTGTCTGTCTGTGTCTGTCTGTCTGTGTCTGTCTGTGTCTGTCTGTCTGTGTCTGTCTGTCTGTGTCTGTCTGTCTGTGTCTGTCTGTGTCTGTCTGTCTGTGTCTGTCTGTCTGTCTGTGTCTGTCTGTCTGTGTCTGTCTGTCTGTGTCTGTCTGTCTGTCTGTGTCTGTCTGTCTGTCTGTGTCTGTCTGTCTGTCTGTCTGTGTCTGTCTGTCTGTGTCTGTCTGTCTGTCTGTGTCTGTCTGTCTGTGTCTGTCTGTCTGTCTGTCTGTGTCTGTCTGTCTGTGTCTGTCTGTCTGTGTCTGTCTGTCTGTGTCTGTCTGTCTGTGTCTGTCTGTCTGTGTCTGTCTGTCTGTGTCTGTCTGTCTGTGTCTGTCTGTCTGTGTCTGTCTGTCTGTGTCTGTCTGTCTGTGTCTGTCTGTCTGTGTCTGTCTGTCTGTGTCTGTCTGTCTGTCTGTGTCTGTCTGTCTGTGTCTGTCTGTCTGTGTCTGTCTGTCTGTGTCTGTCTGTCTGTGTCTGTCTGTCTGTGTCTGTCTGTCTGTCTGTGTCTGTCTGTCTGTGTCTGTCTGTCTGTGTCTGTCTGTCTGTGTCTGTCTGTCTGTGTCTGTCTGTCTGTCTGTGTCTGTCTGTCTGTCTGTGTCTGTCTGTCTGTGTCTGTCTGTCTGTGTCTGTCTGTCTGTGTCTGTCTGTCTGTGTCTGTCTGTGTCTGTCTGTGTCTGTCTGTGTCTGTCTGTGTCTGTCTGCGTCTGCGTCTGCGTCTGCGTCTGCGTCTGCGTCTGCGTCTGCGTCTGCGTCTGCGTCTGCGTCTGCGTCTGCGTCTGCGTCTGCGTCTGCGTCTGCGTCTGCGTCTGCGTCTGCGTCTGCGTCTGCGTCTGCGTCTGCGTCTGCGTCTGCGTCTGCGTCTGCGTCTGCGTCTGCGTCTGCGTCTGCGTCTGCGTCTGCGTCTGCGTCTGCGTCTGCGTCTGCGTCTGCGTCTGCGTCTGCGTCTGCGTCTGCGTCTGCGTCTGCGTCTGCGTCTGCGTCTGCGTCTGCGTCTGCGTCTGCGTCTGCGTCTGCGTCTGCGTCTGCGTCTGCGTCTGCGTCTGCGTCTGCGTCTGCGTCTGCGTCTGCGTCTGCGTCTGCGTCTGCGTCTGCGTCTGCGTCTGCGTCTGCGTCTGCGTCTGCGTCTGCGTCTGCGTCTGCGTCTGCGTCTGCGTCTGCGTCTGCGTCTGCGTCTGCGTCTGCGTCTGCGTCTGCGTCTGCGTCTGCGTCTGCGTCTGCGTCTGCGTCTGCGTCTGCGTCTGCGTCTGCGTCTGCGTCTGCGTCTGCGTCTGCGTCTGCGTCTGCGTCTGCGTCTGCGTCTGCGTCTGCGTCTGCGTCTGCGTCTGCGTCTGCGTCTGCGTCTGCGTCTGCGTCTGCGTCTGCGTCTGCGTCTGCGTCTGCGTCTGCGTCTGCGTCTGCGTCTGCGTCTGCGTCTGCGTCTGCGTCTGCGTCTGCGTCTGCGTCTGCGTCTGCGTCTGCGTCTGCGTCTGCGTCTGCGTCTGCGTCTGCGTCTGCGTCTGCGTCTGCGTCTGCGTCTGCGTCTGCGTCTGCGTCTGCGTCTGCGTCTGCGTCTGCGTCTGCGTCTGCGTCTGCGTCTGCGTCTGCGTCTGCGTCTGCGTCTGCGTCTGCGTCTGCGTCTGCGTCTGCGTCTGCGTCTGCGTCTGCGTCTGCGTCTGCGTCTGCGTCTGCGTCTGCGTCTGCGTCTGCGTCTGCGTCTGCGTCTGCGTCTGCGTCTGCGTCTGCGTCTGCGTCTGCGTCTGCGTCTGCGTCTGCGTCTGCGTCTGCGTCTGTGTCTGTGTCTGTGTCTGTGTCTGTGTCTGTGTCTGTGTCTGTGTCTGTGTCTGTGTCTGTGTCTGTGTCTGTGTCTGTGTCTGTGTCTGTGTCTGTGTCTGTGTCTGTGTCTGTGTCTGTGTCTGTGTCTGTGTCTGTGTCTGTGTCTGTGTCTGTGTCTGTGTCTGTGTCTGTGTCTGTGTCTGTGTCTGTGTCTGTGTCTGTGTCTGTGTCTGTGTCTGTGTCTGTGTCTGTGTCTGTGTCTGTGTCTGTGTCTGTGTCTGTGTCTGTGTCTGTGTCTGTGTCTGTGTCTGTGTCTGTGTCTGTGTCTGTGTCTGTGTCTGTGTCTGTGTCTGTGTCTGTGTCTGTGTCTGTGTCTGTGTCTGTGTCTGTGTCTGTGTCTGTGTCTGTGTCTGTGTCTGTGTCTGTGTCTGTGTCTGTGTCTGTGTCTGTGTCTGTGTCTGTGTCTGTGTCTGTGTCTGTGTCTGTGTCTGTGTCTGTGTCTGTGTCTGTGTCTGTGTCTGTGTCTGTGTCTGTGTCTGTGTCTGTGTCTGTGTCTGTGTCTGTGTCTGTGTCTGTGTCTGTGTCTGTGTCTGTGTCTGTGTCTGTGTCTGTGTCTGTGTCTGTGTCTGTGTCTGTGTCTGTGTCTGTGTCTGTGTCTGTGTCTGTGTCTGTGTCTGTGTCTGTGTCTGTGTCTGTGTCTGTGTCTGTGTCTGTGTCTGTGTCTGTGTCTGTGTCTGTGTCTGTGTCTGTGTCTGTGTCTGTGTCTGTGTCTGTGTCTGTGTCTGTGTCTGTGTCTGTGTCTGTGTCTGTGTCTGTGTCTGTGTCTGTGTCTGTGTCTGTGTCTGTGTCTGTGTCTGTGTCTGTGTCTGTGTCTGTGTCTGTGTCTGTGTCTGTGTCTGTGTCTGTGTCTGTGTCTGTGTCTGTGTCTGTGTCTGTGTCTGTGTCTGTGTCTGTGTCTGTGTCTGTGTCTGTGTCTGTGTCTGTGTCTGTGTCTGTGTCTGTGTCTGTGTCTGTGTCTGTGTCTGTGTCTGTGTCTGTGTCTGTGTCTGTGTCTGTGTCTGTGTCTGTGTCTGTGTCTGTGTCTGTGTCTGTGTCTGTGTCTGTGTCTGTGTCTGTGTCTGTGTCTGTGTCTGTGTCTGTGTCTGTGTCTGTGTCTGTGTCTGTGTCTGTGTCTGTGTCTGTGTCTGTGTCTGTGTCTGTGTCTGTGTCTGTGTCTGTGTCTGTGTCTGTGTCTGTGTCTGTGTCTGTGTCTGTGTCTGTGTCTGTGTCTGTGTCTGTGTCTGTGTCTGTGTCTGTGTCTGTGTCTGTGTCTGTGTCTGTGTCTGTGTCTGTGTCTGTGTCTGTGTCTGTGTCTGTGTCTGTGTCTGTGTCTGTGTCTGTGTCTGTGTCTGTGTCTGTGTCTGTGTCTGTGTCTGTGTCTGTGTCTGTGTCTGTGTCTGTGTCTGTGTCTGTGTCTGTGTCTGTGTCTGTGTCTGTGTCTGTGTCTGTGTCTGTGTCTGTGTGTGTGTGTGTGTGTGTGTGTGTGTGTGTGTGTGTGTGTGTGTGTGTGTGTGTGTGTGTGTGTGTGTGTGTGTGTGTGTGTGTGTGTGTGTGTGTGTGTGTGTGTGTGTGTGTGTGTGTGTGTGTGTGTGTGTGTGTGTGTGTGTGTGTGTGTGTGTGTGTGTGTGTGTGTGTGTGTGTGTGTGTGTGTGTGTGTGTGTGTGTGTGTGTGTGTGTGTGTGTGTGTGTGTGTGTGTGTGTGTGTGTGTGTGTGTGTGTGTGTGTGTGTGTGTGTGTGTGTGTGTG
>JAXIVJ010005711.1:25000-30000 GCA_036785665.1 Chirona hameri
CGCAAACCCCATGAACTTGCTGGATTTCACACAGGGGCGGAACCGTGGGTTTGGGGGGATCCAGTGGCGTATTTAAACAAAGTTAAGCGGGGGGGGGGGGGGAGGAACATATCCACGGCCGGCCGGCACCAGCTGACGGCGGAGGCCCGCTCCTTCAAAATGGTAACTTGGTTTTACCACCCTGGAGGGTTTATTTTGCCCCCCTCAGTATCGGCATCCATTAATAGATTTTGAGCCGCTGTATCGCGCACCTGACCTGCGAGTATCAAGTATGTGTCACCAACCGTGTGACCTAAGCAGGCGAAAAATACAAAAATGTTGGCGCCCACTTTTTGGCACTTGGCACATGCCACGTGCCATCGATTGACCCGAAAATGGTACCATCATCTGTGCGCAGCGTTGCCAAACCGAACGGTGCCACCCGCGTCAAAATTGGACCAGCCGTTTGGGCTCCACGTGCCAATATGCTCCGTTGGACACACGCGCACGCACACGCACACGCACACGCACACGCACACGCACACGCGCACGCGCACGCGCACGCGCACGCGCACGCGCACGCGCACGCACACGCACACGCACACGTACACGTACACACACACACACACACACACACACACACACACACACACACACACACACACACACAAGCTCCTCCCACTTTCCGAGCGACAGCCCGGTGGAAATCTTCAACTCTGAAAAACATGTAAACATGTTTCTCATTTTTCTACGATTTTGAATTATTTGAATCTATTCTGACGATGGTGCACTGTCGATTATATTGAAGTTTAGGAGTGATATTTCGGAGATTACTAGCTGATGCTTCTTGAAATGTGTCATTTGTGATATATTGACTTTATCGACCTGGTTGCGATTCTTTGGGACAACGTTTATCGTGTAGGAAATTACCTAAGGGTCACACAATTTACGTCACCGATAGAGAACTGGTAAAGCCGTTAGTACTCAGTCATAGTTGGAGAAACATCGTTAATATTGATTTTGTAATAGGATATCTAGAAGGACACTACCATTACCCCAGCAACTAGACGAGTCTGAATGAGGATCGGCCGTTTCTAAGTATCGAGTAGCGTGAGCCGGCAGATAGCGGTAAATACAGGCTCCAGCAGATAGAAGTAAGATACATTTACTATGGCTGATAATACTCACAGTCAGGGCCGGACAGAGATTAAAAAAGGATTGGAGCTTTAGAAGAGGCATGACGGCTTGTGTGCCCGATCTCCGTATCGAAAATCAATCAGCGCGGCGAAACATGTAACGAAAGTGCTCTTGGAAAATTATGCCCAGACCGAGTGATATCGGCTGGCCGCATATCACAGGGAGGTTGCAAGTATTTAAGTCCAAGACTGCGGGTGCCAAATGCCAGAGGATGATAGGTTGGCGCAGAGAAAGGAGATCAAGGGAGGAAGGGATGAGAGGGAGGAGGAGGCCGGACGTGTCTCAGAAGTCACTTTAGGTTAGACGGGAAGATCTCCTCTAGAAATTCCCGGGCGCCCGCAGTGGGTATATAGGCAAGGACATCCGCATAATCCGCCATCGGTGCCGGCCGATGTTAATTGTTAAAGTTTTCGGCGGAGCCCCGATAGGGCCGGGACAGGGGGCGCAGGTCCGGCGGAGCCCCAATAGGGCCGGGACAGTAGGTATAGGGGCTCTCCCGGACAGAGAGGATAAGACGGGTGGTAAAGCGTAGTCGGTGTCACATAAGTCCTATGGATAAACTAGCTCCCTTTTAAAGTAGGAACCGGACGGATTGCGTTGAATACATATATTCTGGGCGGCCCACGCAGCAATGCTGTCGTTCAACGGAATGATAATAAGATTTATTGGCAGGAAATTTATCCTACCTGGGAGACGATCATCCTGCCGGCATCTGGCACTACTGAGAGGGATTTTTTTTTAGGCGAACAAATAATTATGGGGCGAATGAAAGCGGAATGTCTGCAGCAGAGAGAGTGGCTGTGTGGATGACGAAGGATAAATCTTAGGTTAAGGCCCAGTAGGAGTGGTTAAGCTCAGCCAGGACAGCCGGACGGATCATCACTCGAAGGCAAGCAAAAATTAGCAGCGCTGGCATACAAGTGGGCGATTAGGTTTTGGGAGTTAAGCAGGTGTTAAAGGGGGAGGGAGAATGGAACGGATGACCCAACTTACGAATCGACTTAAGATTTTGAAGAAAGATATGAATCGGGTAACTATCAAAGCGCTCAAAGTTGTAGCATTCAATGCTTGTACCATCCAAAACCGCAGCCAACAACGCTTGCGACATCCAAAATTCGCCCGGGTAAGGGACATCTTGATCAGCCAAACTCGCCGCATCCAAAATGGTACTCGCCGCATCCAGTGACATACAGCCACATCCAAAGCCGTGACAGCCAAGCTTGCGTCATCCAAAACTGTTTGGCGTGGTCATATTTGGAACTACTAGTTGCAGTGAAACCCGCTGGATGAAGGGAGTAGCGTGGCGATTGCATAGTCACTCTGGCACGCAAGTCGGCTATTGTGGAATGTTTATTGGAATGGACATCTGACACCACACTGGACCTGGCGTCCCCTCGCATCGGCCGGCAGCTGTCGGGCGGGGAGGAGGGTGAGGCGTGAGCGGTGCAGACCGACGGAGTGGGGAGTGTCACATCAAGACCGTGAGAAGGTAAATCTAAAACTAAGTTCGATGCTGCGTTGACCACTACGCCACTTGTGGCTAAGGCCAAGACAATCACTCACGACGAGGATGGGCGTTAGCTGCCACGTTTAGATACGCGATTACCGGCCCTTTCCGGTAAAACTCATGGTACTAGCTTATGGTACTACTACTACTCTACTACCATACGCCAATATTCATTGGCGAATCCAGAACGATGGTTTGGGGAGGACATTTTTGATTTTGAAATATACATTTCATAATATAACCAAGATATACACAATTCAGCAAGCATAGTGATACAGTACACAGTTCAACTCAAGATTGTAAGGAATATGACAAAGTTGATATCATTAAATAGTTTGCTCACAGTTGTAAACACATTTCAGGCAGAATTGCATTAAAAAATAGGATGCGGAAGCAAACCCATATTTATACATAGCAACCGCACAAAGTTCAGAAATGTGCTATGAGGTGATCTGAGAAAGACTAGTGAATTCCAAAATATACATGAAAAAATAAAGTTCAACCGTTTCGGAGCATATCATGTGAAATAACTGAAATTTAAAACTATTATTTCACTGAATTGATATAATTCAACTCGTTGGTTAAGTGACGGGTTGTGCCTCTAGCATAACCCATCAATTAAATAATTAGGGCAAAACAAAAACATAATTGAGACAATACTGTCGACTGATGTAACCCTGGACATACCTCAGACTTTTCATGCTATCAGAATGTAAGCAATACACTCACTAAAACACTGTGCATCTGTATTGTCTGCACTCTAGTCTGATAGCATGAAAAGTCTGAGGTTAGGATGTGTCCGAAGATTATAACCCTCTAAGCATGATTGACAAATATCCTTATTTACCCATACATATGAACATGTGGAATTTCATTAATTTGGTAGATTTATGACAATATAAGTTCCTAGCAATCACTTTGGTGTCATTTCTAACATTCTTAATCCATGCATTGCAATGTTTGGTCTGGTATGCCAAAGCTGAGTGATACCTCACTTCTCTCAACTTATTGAATTATGGGGAGAAAAATAAGATCAGGGACAGCATATAAATACAACGAGGGTATTTACCTGCCGCCACTCCTACATCAGCATGCCCACACCAAACAACTTTCTGCATTACCTAGGGCAGCCTTTGTATGTAAGCTGCCTCAAAGACATTAGACGCCGGAGCTTATTTTGTACCAACAGCGCCAGGTTAGCTGCATCCTTTTTTCAGCTTTGTCCCACCGAAGGGCTAATTTATTCACAAAAAACAATAACACATCAATCCAAACAGCACTGCACATTGTCTCACTCACATGGTCATGCATCATACAGCCGTCTCGCTACAGCTCACAACTCATCACTCTGTAGCCTCACACTCACACCACTGCAGCCTGCCCCGACAATACACTTTTCGCTTACACCTCAGTCCAGTACATGTGCAAATGAGGCGTGCGTGCGTGCGTGCGTGCGTGCGTGCGTGCGTGCGTGCGTGCGTGCGTGCGTGCGTGCGTGTGTGTGTGTGTGTGTGTGTGTGTGTGTGTGTGTGTGTGTGTGTGTGTGTGTGTGTGTGTGTGTGTGTGTGTGTGTGTGTGTGTGTGTGTGTGTGTGTGTGTGTGTGTGTGTGTGTGTGTGTGTGTGTGTGTGTGTGTGTGTGTGTGTGTGTGTGTGTGTGTGTGTGTGTGTGTGTGTGTGTGTGTGTGTGTGTGTGTGTGTGTGTGTGTGTGTGTGTGTGTGTGTGTGTGTGTGTGTGTGTGTGTGTGTGTGTGTGTGTGTGTGTGTGTGTGTGTGTGTGTGTGTGTGTGTGTGTGTGTGTGTGTGTGTGTGTGTGTGTGTGTGTGTGTGTGTGTGTGTGTGTGTGTGTGTGTGTGTGTGTGTGTGTGTGTGTGTGTGTGTGTGTGTGTGTGTGTGTGTGTGTGTGTGTGTGTGTGTGTGTGTGTGTGTGTGTGTGTGTGTGTGTGTGTGTGTGTGTGTGTGTGTGTGTGTGTTGTGTGTGTGTGTGTGTGTGTGTGTGTGTGTGTGTGTGTGTGTGTGTGTGTGTGTGTGTGTGTGTGTGTGTGTGTGTGTGTGTGTGTGTGTGTGTGTGTGTGTGTGTGTGTGTGTGTGTGTGTGTGTGTGTGTGTGTGTGTGTGTGTGTGTGTGTGTGTGTGTGTGTGTGTGTGTGTGTGTGTGTGTGTGTGTGTGTGTGTGTGTGTGTGTGTGTGTGTGTGTGTGTGTGTGTGTGTGTGTGTGTGTGTGTGTGTGTGTGTGTGTGGGTGTGGGTGTGGGTGTGGGTGTGGGTGTGGGTGTGGGTGTGGGTGTGGGTGTGGGTGTGGGTGTGGGTGTGGGTGTGGG